>JASVER010000154.1:49155-121048 GCA_030449065.1 Oceanodroma leucorhoa | reverse complement strand
CGGCTGCGCCCCCGGGGCCCGCCCAAGCTGCGCACCTCCGGTGGCGGGGGGAGAGGGTTGACGACTGCCGTGTCAGACCCCTCTGCTTTCAATCCCGGCGCTGCATCCCGGCCCCCAGCCCCGGGCAGGGCAGGCTGGGTCGGGGTTGGGGAGGAGGGTGCCGCCGGCTGATCGGGGCACCCTTTGCTGAGGCTTGGGGAGCCCCTGGGAGCTCACCCACCGTCAAGAGACCACTCGAGTGCCAGGATGTGCAAAAGCAGGAGGTGAGCCGGGGCCAMCTCTGGGCTGGAGCCCTGTCCCTCACTGACCGGGTGACATTCAGAAGTGGCTTGGGCCCCACACTGGCTGTAGGGGCCAGCAGCATGGGACAACCCTGTCCTCCTGTGTTACAGGTGCTGCCACTGTCCTTGGGGCAGCAACAGGTATCACTCCGCTGCAATGGCAGTCACAGGAGGAGACTTTGCAAGGGTTTATCCCCAGAGGTCTGTGAGTGACCCAAGCTTTATGCCTGAAAATCCCATTCCAGGGTGCCAACCCTGGTGTTGCCCACCATCTGATTGCTTTTTGGGGAGAGGGAGGGTCGAGATGGGACACTAAGGCAAAGGAGAGAGGAGCTGTAGGCAAGGTCTGCTATTTGCTCCTCTGAGGAGCCCTGGTGATGCTTCCCACCTCCTCACAGGGAGGCACGACCCCAGCTGCCAAGGCCAGGCGTGAGGGTAAGCAGCTCCCCTGTGCTGTGCCTCTTGGCTGTGCAGCTCAAGGTGTGCACCCCCAGACAGGAAAGGGGCTGCAGSCGGCTCGGACCCACCAAGAAGGTTCACAAATGGAACTGGAACTTGTTACGTGGAGTTTCCTTCTATGTGTAACTCCAGTGTCCAAATACTGGCCCAACACAATAACTAGGGAAAGAGAGGATGCCAGCACCCTCACTTGTGGTGCAGTCCCTTGAAAATTGCATTGTGGAGAAATGCACACCCCAAGGCATCTTTGGGTGCCAGACAGCAAGGCCACTCATCCACCTCCTGAGACATGCAGCGGTGGGGCTGCAGCCTGATTGCACCAGGAACAAGAACCACCAGTCCCACTCACTCCTTCACTCACTAATGTATATTCATCTTTTGCCACTTTTATTTTGGACTGCCCTTCTCTTCCCCCACAGCCACTCTGAGCCAATGCGGGAAATGGATTGCAGAGGCTCATTTATTTTCCAAACACCCTATGGCATGGAGTTTAACAGCCCCTCAATGGCCACAAAACAACAGCAACAAACCCAGCAACAGCAAAGCACTTCCCTTAAAAACAAAGAAAGAAGTTTCAGAAAACTGCTGGGAGTTTGTTCAGCTGACAGTTCTCACTCAGRCCCTGCGTGGCTCAGGACAGTCTGCTGCAGGGGAGGAGAGGCACTTTCCCCTGCTGTTATTTACAGACTGGGGTTCATGTGACTTCCATGGCTGAAATTACAGATTTCCTCCCTAAAAAAGGTGTCTGAGATCACCAGCTGCTCTTCATAAATTGCAAATCTGGAACACCTGTGCCACAGCTTGCAATGGCCACGGTTCTCCCAGTGTTTGGCAGAACCTGTGCTACCTTCCACACGCACGGCTGGATCCCGACTGCAGCTGGAGACACGGTGCTGTCGCTCGTAGCAGCCTCGCGCCTGCAGCACAGCCGGAGGGGTGCAGCTGGAGGGAGCCTCAGCTCTGAAGCAGACACGGGGACCTGTCCTTTCTGCTGGGCTGGGACAGGCAGCATCCTGCTGGCTCTGCTTCTGTGTCCCAAGGGTGAGTCCTTGCTCTGAGCTATGAAGGCTCCGCAGCATTGCCAAGTGCCAGAATAGCTTTTCTTCCATGAACTCCATCTGTAAAAACACCTTCTACGTTGCATATTTAATACATGACTACTTCCCTGGCCTCATCTAAGAAACGCAGCACCAAAGATATCCTGCTGAAGGGAACTCTAGCTTTGGCAGCCTCTCGGGAGCCGAGGGACAGGACACTGTTGTAAATAAAGTGCATGGAAAAGGAATCCTACTGGCTCTGCTCAGGAAATGTCTTCTTGTGGTCAGAAGACTATTTCAAATGGATTGAAGAGCATGGTATGCCCAGCTGCTTGCAGGTCCTTGGAGCAAGGTTGTCTCAGATGAAGCTAAATTGACTGAAGAGGCCAGTACAAGCCTTGCAGGGCTGGATGGAGAGGCACGCTCAGCGTGCCCCTGGTGTGGGTGCGAGCGGGGTGCAGCTCTCGGGAGCTGCAGCACCTCTCTCCAAGGGTCCTCGCAGGCCATCGCAGCGTGAGGCAACTCCCCAAGGAGGTTGCAGCAGCCATGGAGCAATGAGTAATGGGGCAGTTTTGTGTCTGAACAGCAAGTCAGTAGAGAAGAAAAACCTTGTTACCTGCAAGGATTATGACCTTCCTTCCCCTTTGGAATAGCATTGCCGTAATTTTCTTTGTAAGACTGTTTATGGAGAAAATGAAATTGTTTTAGTTAGACTTTAGATGCATTTATGATCTCAGTGGGGTCGTAAAGCCACAGCAGGAAATAAAACCAGTGCTGATAATTCCTGGGCACAGCCTGGTGCAAGATAGCGCAGATGAGATTACTGTCAGAGCGGCGGTTCCCACAGCCCTCTGCAATGGGAAATGGCTGTTTATGTGAGCAGTTTCTGCTCAGAGCTGGGAGAGCTGTGAAAATGCCAAAGAAATACCCAGCAATTTTTATGGGATGCCTTCCCTTGGAAAGGAGAACCGAGGTGGCAACCTCCTTCTCCCTCCTCTCCAGCCCAGAGCAACTGGGATCTCACTGGCAGTCCTTGCACAGGCTGCTTGCCCAGATCTCCCAGCCCATCGGCTCCGGCATCGCCTTCCAGCCCACAAGTCAAACATCCAAGTGACCCAGCGTTCCTCTGTTCCCCACAGATTGCCAAGGTAGCTCAAGGATAATTGCTATTTTTATATCAGTTTCTATGAAGAGGCCCTGGGTTGTAAGTGACACAGAGGAGAGACAAGGAAGGACAAATGACACAGTCCAAGGTCAGCTTATAATCAGTGTCATGGGAGATTAGGCTGGCCTCTCACCACCTACGTCTCCTGGTGGAGGCAGATGTGAGCAGGAGGGGACCACAGCAGCTGTGGGCCAATTCCAGGTGATGAAAGGCTCCTGGTGAGGGCACAGGGCACCCGTCTGCCCCCAGCACCCAACTCCAACAGTCTGAGCCCCCCCTGATTGCCAAAGGGCCTCAACATCTCAGCTGGGGGCTGACCCACCACATCTCCCACCCAAGAGGACCTGCCGCTGCGTCCCGCTGCCAACAGGCTGCACCCCGGGGCATCTCGCGTGCCTGTCCCCTAAAGCCTCACCAGGGGCCGAGGAAATGCCATGCAGCTGAAAGCAAATGTTATCCCTCCTGGTAAGCAGCTCACCTGTTATTCTCCTTCTCTCTCTCCCCCCTGCCTTGCTGTGGATCTATAAATACTCCAGGAGTGTGATAAATAGAGGATTGCTGCTAAGGCTTTGTCAGCTGCAGTTGGAGCTGACTGTGCAACTGTTAATTATGCCTCAGCAGCAGCCGGACAGGTTTAAATCCTTCTGATGCTTTGAAATGCTCCCTCTGGGGAAGTTTAAGGAGCAAAGGTTGTCGTGGCTGATGGGTGTTTGCTGCCCCTTCTAGAAAGCATACRAGACACTGCTTGCTGCATGGAGGGCTGTTCTCGCTCCCATTGCCTGTTCCTGGAAACACACACTCTGTATAATGGCAAGAAGTTGYTTCTGCAGATCTATAACTGCAACAAAGCAGTTAGCATGCTGCCAGCACGTGCATAGAGTTTACCCATGTAAGCTTTCCCTACCAGGCAAAACTGAGTTGGGAAGAGAAAGCAATGAGCTGCAGGCAATGGCGCTGGATTTTCTGGGAAAAAAAATAAAGGTTAGGGCCAACATTAATGCCTTACTGGAGATAGCCTGGTGACAAAGGAATCAGTGGACAGTGGCTTGGGCTAACATAGTCCAGCTGCGGGTGAAAAGCTCCCGAGGGGTTCAGCACAATCCCGTGACTCTGCTGGGCCCCCTTCTCCCCCGGCTCCCCGGGAGCTTGCCAGGCTGAGCTCTGTGGGTGTCTGTGTCTTCATCTACGAGCTTGCTGCTCTGGGTTGCTTTATGGATTTGCTGTGCCATATTTCTACTTGTGTTTCTTAGAAGAAAGGCTTTGCTCTGACACATTCATGGCAGCTTCCAAATTCTTCCACTGAGTGAGGGGCATGCACCCCTTAGCTTAAATCCTGGTCTAGAACATTCAAAATCATGGGATAGCCACATCACAAACCCTTCCTAAGCCACGGGATAAAAATCCCTTCCTTTTTCTGCCACTCACCCCTACCCTCTAGCACAAAGTGCCGTGGGTGCCCTGTGTAGAGGCGTCATCACGGGTGGTGGATGATGCTCTGGGAATATGAAAGAAAAATCCAAGCTGCAAACATCAGATGGTGATTGTGCGCAAGTGTCTCCAAAGCTGTTTGCAGAGCTGGGGCAGAGCCAGGCCTGGAGCTGCAGGGCTTTGGGCCCAGGCACCCTGCTCGAGCTGTGTGCTCAAGGGAAAGACAGGATGAAGTAGGAGGACAGGTCTTCTTTGGTCCTGGCTGTTGCACTAGCTGTGCCAACTGTTTATTACATGCACCGAGTTTACTACTAACCTGAGCTCCACACATCTGCTTAAGAAGTGCCTTCCACACTTATTCTCCTCTTAGAAGATTGCCCTGGGGCACTGTAAAGCACTGTAAAATCCTTGTCATAACCAAGTCTGTTTTCACAGATATTTCCTCCTGGACATAGTCTCCTTCCAACCATGATGACTGCTGGCCAAAGGCTGGCTGTTATTTCTGTTGTGCAATCAAATAAACGATGTTGCTGGCAGATGACGCTGCCTTCGCTGAGCTGGCATTGCGCGCAGGTGTGGATACCCAGGCACACCAGCCCGCGTACACATGCACTTACATGCCCAAGCTTGTAGGTGTTCCCCCAGGCACAATGCTGCTGCACCATTTCCAAGCCCTGGCTCTCCGACTCAGGTTCCCTGTGCAGAGCTTTCAGCATGACCAGGCTGTGATAATTTGCCAGCAAAGCCTGGGGTCTTTTCCTGCTACAGTCACATGGAAAAGAGCCTCCAGCCCCCATGTCTCCAAGTCCCTCTGTGATGTTTGGACCCTGTATGAAGGCTGCACAGGTGGTGCAGCCTGAAGGTGAGAGCCTGGGGAGGGGGGGACGGGACCACAGCACGCTGTTCCCTGCTCCATCCTTGGCAAGTCACTCTTTGCCTTGACTTCTTTCCCTCCCTCCACCTGCTGTAAAGTGGAAGCGATGAGATTCACATCCCTGAAGGGAGCTGCCAGGGCTCAAACCAGACAGCTTTGCAAGTGACATTTTTGGTAGCATTTCCAGATTTTCAATGGCCAGGAGCAGCAAGGGGAAGAGACACAGCAGCTTTTGAGATGCAAAATCTCCAATATTACTTGAGTGGGAATGTGCTCAATTTGTTTTTTCCACAGTGAATCTAAGAGACAGGGCTTTTCTCAGTGACGTTCTTGTGAAAACAGGACGTTTTGATCTTTTTTTAAAYGATACAGCTCAATATCCTCAGTTTAATCAGCCACCCAGCACCCCTGGGAGTGCTGGAGAAGCAGGGGTGACAGCTGTCCGTCAGCAGCCGCTGGGGTCCCAGCAATCCTTTTCTCCCCTGCTTACAAACAGCCTCTCCTCCAAAGGACAGCAGATTTATGTTAACAGCATGAGTGGCACCTCTTATCTCKGCAGCACCTGGAGTGATAAGGGCAGTTGCATGAGTGATTAACATTAATGTTAATATCTAAAGAAGCAGAGCAGCTTCCTGGAGAGGCTGAGAAATGCTTCCCCATGTCTACCCGAGGAGCCGGCACTGGCAGCAGGTTCCTGCTTCCCGTGTCCCGGCAGCGTCAGGCTGGGCAGCGGCGCTGAGGCTGCACGATGTCTGGGGCACAGCCACGTCCTTCAATTTTAGACATGCAATGGAAATTCATCTTCTCAGTCCCTGCTGATCAAGACAGAGATGTTTCTTCAGAAATGGAGATGTTTCTCTAGAGAGGAGTTCAGAGCCCTTGGAGAGATCCTGTCTTTTCCCGTGGCTATAGAGGGGGTCCAGGGGGACAAGTCTAATTTAGAAATCCCCAGCGGGTGTCTAGGGAGTAAATGATGCAAAGAGCCTGCCCACTKTCCCACAGGCGTAATAACAACCTTTGCGTTACACACCCCATGCTAGATGCTTTCCTGAGCACTCAGCGACCCTTTGCCTGGACAAATTAGCAGCTGACGCATGCAGGTAATTGTACCGACAAATTGGGAGATGACCACTTCGGAAAGATAGATATGGGGAGAATCATCTCACCTCATGCAGGCTATGCAGAATTAAATGGGAATGGCAGGATCCTGTGGCACTGATGAAGAGAGAGGATGGGAACTTCATCCTGCCTGAGACAGGTGCCAAAAGCAGAGAGGGTAACTCACGGCTGGACATGCCCTGGGGATCCCAGCTCATTGCACAGCCCAGGCTGGCTGCAGGTAGGGAGAGGGTGTCCTTGTACACCCCTGAGAGGGAAAGCTGTGCCATCACCCCACCACCCTCACTGCTCCACCAGTAATGGTCACATCCTGGTTCCCACAGGGACCAATGCCACTCCAAAGGCAGAAGCTGTCAGCTATCGCAGAGGGAAGAAACAGGAGGAAGGACAGAGATGGAATGAGCTGAAGAGGAAAATTACTCAGAACAAAATTTTTGCAGTGTCCAGGATACTCACAAGTAGCAGTAGCTGCTTGTCTCCGTGATCTCCTACAAAATACTGAAGTCAGCCCGGTGATAGGGAAATCTTTCTGCAATAGCTGTTTTGCTATTGAACTAGCTCTACTCTTTGCCCCTTTTTCATCCTTGCCTGGAGAGGAATCAGATGGAGTCAATTTGCTCCACTTTGTGTCTGATCATTTTCTGCCTTTTAATCAGAAGGTCCATCAAGGAGGGGAGGCAGATTAAAGCGCTTCCATTTTACTCATCACTGCAAGCCCAGGGCCCTGTGCTGCCCAGCCAAAGCTCTTTAGTGACAAATAATGCTGCCCTCAGCCATTGCCCAGGAAATGACAGTCGGCCCCACTTGCCTGGTGATGCTCCCTCCCAGTTACAAGCAGGTGCTCTGCTTCTTGACATGTCATTAGTCACTTAGAGGCTAACATCTCACTRTCTCTTAGGAGACCTCACTGGGGAAAACAGCTCTGTAGTTCTTCCAGCTCTGTGCAGGAATGACGACCCCAGCTAAAAACAGCCTCGCAGCTTCTTTTAAAGAAGGCAGTTCCCTGGGCTGCAGCCTGACCTGCGAGGACTGCTGAGATAAGTGCATGCACTGCTCKCTGCCCCGGCAGGCTGAGCTGCAGACACTGCTCGGCTGAAGACCTCAGCTGGGGACACTGCAACACCCGCGCAAAGCGCTGGGCCTTGGGAGGCATCTCGGTTTGGCAACAAGCATCTCCTGAGGACCCAGGTAGGTAAGGGAGGCRCATGGTGCAGGTCCACCCAGCCCTGCCCTCCAGCAGCGCGGGCAAGCCTGGCRCAGCAAACCCCTCGCAGGAGCTTTTTGGAGGCCAGGGAGCAGCAGCGCTGGTGGCAGTGCGTGCACGGCGTCCACACCACCTCTGTGCGTCCCCTGCCCTGGCTTGAGCTGTCAAACGTCGCCGCTTCCCCAGGGATTGTTTAGCAAAGAGGAAAGTAGTGTTGCCAGACCATGGTGTGGGTTTGTCGTGATGGCCACGGGCTAGGTCCCGGTTAGATACGGTGTGTTAGGGGAAGAGTAACCCACCGAGGAAAACCATCGGTGTGACGGGAGGTTGGAAAAATGAAGGTCAGGGAGAATGAGGGAAGAGCAGAGCTCTGCTGGTCTAGCACAGCCGGAGCAGCTCCTGGGGAGGGGACACGCACTGGCTGGCCACCCCAGACATCCCAGCTATTAGCTAATGAACTGGCTCAGCTCCTGGCGATTACAATTTGAACAGTCCACGCAAGGAAGCCTGGGCCGGCGGGACTGAGGAAGGCGAGGAGGGAGCAGGAGGGGAGAGGGGTGGACATGGACACGGACATGGACACGGACACGGACATGGACACGGACACGGACATGGACACGCACCGCAGACTGGGGAGTGCCGGGCTCCGCTGCCTTCTTGGCAGCCRTGATCTGGCTGGCTAATTAGTGCACGTTATCATGTCCTTTGAGAGTTTGAAGCACTTGTTAGTAATAATAATAACAACRACGATAATAGGCAAGATTAAAAATAATTAAGGAAGCAAACTGTAGAGGAGATTAGATGCTCAACTGCATGGATAACCCAGGGGACTGCCCCAGGGTCCTTCCCTGGGGACAACGCCAATGTTATAAGGAGATRGTTGTGGTCCACCTGAGAGGGACAAGGATTTGGAGAGATTTCAGAAGCGCCACCAAACCTTCTGTCTCTGATATATTGTTATTGTCTCCTCCTTTGCAGGCTGCTTGCCCAAGAATACCTCAATTTCAATGAAAAGACAGCAGAGGAGAATTGACAAGCAGACTCCTGACCGTGGGGACCTTATTACCAGGGCTGGAGAAGCCAGTGAGCACCTCTGTGCTGGTAGCTCTGCTTGCTCYGAGTGTGGCAATCAGTAGGTGACAGCTTGCCATCATCCGTGGGGGTGGCAGACGTGCCATGCCGGCACAAAGTAGGGGATATGGGAAGAGGTGAATGCCCAAATAATCTGCAGCTGGTATCAAATCAAGCTGCAGAGGCAAATGATGCTCCACAGAGGGCCTAAGGCAGAGGTTGGTGTTGTGAGCACAGTTAAATGATAGGGTTTCTGAATTATTTTATCTAGCAATAATATAGGTCTCAGAAACTCGGAGGGAAACTGTTTTCCTTGGTGCTGTCGTCACTGAAAAAAAGTGAGGAGGATAAATTGTTTTTCAGCGCACCCCTAACAGGCTGTAATCCTGGTTTCTAGCAGCCGTCAGGCACAYGGCACAGGGATGGCGAGGGCAGGGGCTCAGCTCAGGCGGGCAGGAGGTGGCACGGCGTTATCGTGATGGGCAAAAYAGGAGCAGAGAGAGCTTTGTGTCCGCCTGTCTGGCAGCAAGGAAAACCTCCGAGATTCTTGGCCTTCGGGAAGGTAAGAAAAAGCTCAAAGCAGGGCAGGAAGATGGTAAAGAGTGAGACCTGGCAAGGCAGGGAGAGGAACTGAAATGACCTTCATTTGCTTCATCTAAAAAAACCTGAGACATGGMGGAGGTGAACTTAGAGGGTGAGTGTTAAGCTGGACTTCAGTTCCAGCTGCACCGGAGCAGCTCTGGTCATCTGCTGCCCTTGGAATCTAYGGCAAAATCCTGCAGTTTTGTCAGGTCTTGCAGTTTCAGGGCTCTTTGGTGGGTGTCTGAACAGCCCTGGCTCCTGGGAATCACTGAAGTCTGTGAAGATAGCTGTTGCATCTTTAAAAAAAAGTGTCTAGCCCACATAGTTATGGAAAAAAGCACAGAAAAGGTGCTGCTAAAAGGTGCTTTAGGCTGAAAAAAGAGAGTTCAACAAGAAGACAATCTTTCTTTTGCTTTCTTTCTTTCTTCAGTGACTGAGAAGTGTCTTTCAGCAGGTACAATTGTGGTTTCTTTATAAAGTAGAGACAAGATTAAGTGTACTGTAAAATACATGCCAAGCCAGACAGCAGCTGAGACTCACAAAGCAGGTGATGGATAATAGATACTAAAGTTCAATAAAGCAAAGGAGAAATAACAGTGGTGAATGCTGACATCTCAAAGTTGTTTCCATTTCAAACCATCCTTGCCAAGGAATCTGTTAATCACTTTTCTATGTTATGCYAATTTATTTTTTTTAAAGAAAAGAAGGTTTAATTGAATCTTTGAACTTCCAACAAATGCTGGCCCTCTCTCCCAAATCAGTATTTACTCTAAATGCAACAGTTGGCGGTGCCAAGAGTCCCCTGCCACCTCTGCTCTGCTCTGCGAGCGAGTGGGTAGTGCGCGGGCGCAGGGCAGCTCGTGGGGGACGGGGTCACGCAGGGACGGGGCTGCTCCGCTYGGTGTGTGTGCCGGTGGGAGGGCACTTGGGCACAGAAGACGACTGACTGTGGGTATTTAAGTCCAGAGGGTATTTATTTTGAGATGCGGTAGTATGCCAAAAATAAATTCAAAAAACAAAACCAAGGCAGGTAAAGGTTGTCCCGGTTGCGGCGATGTGCCGAGGGGAGCGCGGGCGCCGGCTCGCCAGCCACTGGATGGCATTGTTGTTTCACACGGATACGAGCTGTTGAGGCTGCCCTAGCCCATGGCCTGGAGCYGCTGCAGGGGGCTGGCCACCAGTTTTCGGGAGGCTCTGTGGTACCTCTAACCATGATATGAAGGTGGTCGTGGCCGGAGCGACCCCGCGCATTGGCAGATCTGCCATTGCGGGGCAGAGGCCGTTGGGAAGAGCCTGGTCTGCACCATGCTCAGCTGCCCCATAGGTGCCACCTGCCCGCAGAGCCCAGCCGGAGGCTGAGCACAGCCTGCCCTGGCCAGGGGCACTGCGTGGGGATTGCCCCGCGGCGGGGGAGCCGAGGGCGACGCAGGGTGCAACCTTCCTGTGTGCCCTTTGCAGACCGAAGGGAGCTAACGCCACTGCTGAAGTACCCTCAGTGTGGTGCGTTTGGCAAGAGGGAGGACTTGGGATTTGGGAGGTGAGCAGCTACGGCTTAGGTCCATCAAAGCTTAGGGGCTGGTGGCGTTCACATGAGATGTTGCAGACACGCTGGAGCCCCTCTGTGTTTACCCAGGTCCCGTACTCACCTCATACCACCCTTTCTTCCACCCCTACCCATCCAGGCCACCATGCCTTGAAAGCAACGGGGTCATTCCTCCCCATGGTCTGCTCACAGGAAGGGAACGTCTCGCCCTTTGCGGTGGGAAGAGGCAGCTCAGCCAGTGCCCAGTGGGTGGGAAGATCTCTGCAGCAGATGATGCTGAGCAGGCAACGTTTGAAGGAAAGGAGGCTTGCTGCTCTCACACCTTCACGTGCAGATTGGGAGAAATGAATATTTGAACAGAAAATGCTAGACTGAAGGGCTTGCCACTTTGTTGGTGGGATGAGCTCCTAAGAGCACTGCCTTGGAGCGTGTAGGCAGCCCTGCTACGAATACTGCTTTTTAACTACCTGCATAAGCAGCTCCTGCATCTCTGACTAAGCCATATACCTGTTTATAGGCTCTTGGAGCTGTCAAGATCTCTACATCTAGTGCAAGCAGTGCTGAAGGAAACGGGAACATTAGTGCGTATTAAAGCATTAGCTTCAGGAGAAGCCCCTGGGAGCGCCTGTGGGTTTATGTGAGCAGSGAAGGACTGTTCCCTGCTTCTTTCCACACAAGGAGTAGAAAGCACCAGCTGAAACAGGCGTGTGGTACACTCCAGATACGCAAAAAGGCTCTTCACACAAGGAGTCATTAATGCAGGAACCCCTTGCTGCCAGATGCCAAAAATGTATTTGTAATGCRGCAGGAGGAATTAATGGAAGAACAATTAATTGCGGCAGCGGTGTCCTTTCTGGCTGAGGGACTTGTTTAACCGCAGATCACTGGAGGCTTGGAGAATCCCAGGGACACAGTGTGCTTGCCTGAGCCTACATGCCCAACTCCCTCTTAACCTCTTCCTTAGGCATCTAGAGATAAGGTAGGGTGTTAGATGGACCACTTGTATTCCCCAAGCACTACAATAATTGGGCTGAATACTGCTGGGATGCTTTAGGCTGCTGTGGCTAGATCACAGGCAGCCATTTCTTTCTTTTTTTCTATTTTTTTCTTTTTTTATTTTCCCCCTAGAAACTGTGTTCACGCAAATAACTCACTGTGTGTGGCCTTGAAGAGGAAGCACAGCAGCTGGTGCTGGTGAAACGTGATTTCCTTTTGCTGAGCCTTTCCACCCCTGTGCCCAGCCTGGCCTACCRTGCCCATTATTTAGCTTAAAATATCTGCTGTGTTCGGGAAGCTGCATAATGAATTTCCCTTCAAGCCTGTGCRAATGTTGCAGTGTATTTTGCCAAAACCAGCGTGGAAACTGCACGTGAGAAGTGAAAAGGGCTGAAAGTTAAACGTGGCACAACAGGTGAGTTAAATTTGGGTGGRGAATTTCTGGTATTTGTTTCTTGGAAGTGAAAATACTTAATTGTCTTCTGCATTTAGTAGACCCCAGGCTAGTTCTGCAAATCCTAGCCGYGGCTTTCAGTCCTAGCCATGGAGGAGGACTCGACATGTGTCCATTCTTGTCAAAGCCCAGCCAAAACATATGGGTATCACAGCTCTGAGATGGGCAGCTCTAGTTTAACTTCATTGTGYTGAGCTGCTGCAAATCACCGAGTGTCATCCTGGAAACATAACAGCAATCACCAGCGTGTTTGAAAAAGYTGTTCTGGGAAGTGCCGGCCATCGGGGCTGCTGGGGCGTGGGAGGCTGGCCACGGGCTCAGGCACTTGGTGCACTTGGGCRAACATTGGCTATAACTGTGTGCTAATCCAGCACGCAATTGCCAGAAAGAGTTTGTAAACCACCTGCAGGCTCCAGTCTGTTCTCTCTTTGAACAGCTCTGAATAAAGAAGTATCCTTTTTTCTTTTGTTTTTGAAGATTTTTGTTGGGGAATTGATGGTCAGAAGTAATGTTGCTCTGCTAAGCAAGTAAAGGGCTTAGGAAATAGGTTTTCCATCTCCTCGAGGGGCCTAATCTTCCTTCCTGGGTAGCTGAGGGCACCCCAGAGCAGCGCCGGACTGCTGGCTCCCCTCTCTGTGAGACAAGCCTTCCGCTTGCTAAGTGGCCGTGACTCCTGTCTCAGGGCTGACCTGAGCTGACCTGGCTGTGTTTCCGAGGCTGTGCAGCGCGGCATCGGCGTGCAATGCTCCAAACACCACTGCCGCTGTTCACGCAGCTCCAGCAGCCCCAGGGAGACTCGGTGGGAAAAGCCACAGTGGCAGCCTGAGGTTTCCAGCACGGAGCAGAGGGTGAAGGCTCCCCGAAGGCCAAGGAGTGGGAAGGAAAAAGTCACTCTCCAGGTTTATTTTTGTTTGTATTTTAATAGTAGGGCTGCTCACAAGTGGAGTCGTCTATGTGCTGCCATGGAAACAGCAGCCTTGGTCCCCAGCGCAGTTCGCAGCCATCTGCARGGGAACAATTGTTGTCCTGTTTGTGTAAAATCATCCGGGGTGGTGCCGGGCGGTGTGCGGCTGGCCAAGGGGGAGCCACGCTGAGACACGACAGGACGTGCTTGTCACACTGAATAATGGGACGTACAAATGCCCGCAGACAGGATCAGCAGCGTCCTGTCTGGAGAAGAGCTGACGTGCAAAACCAGCGTGAATCAAATTGGTTTGAATGAGCGTTTGATTCCCAGGGGCTGCAGCACTTTGCATGCGATGCTCACRGGCATTCACACTGCCGGCTTTTTGGTTCACGTGAACACTGGGATCTCCGTGCAAGCAGAGGTCTGTGTGTGCAAAGAAAAGTCTTCTGAGAGGCAACAGTGTGGGAGCACCTAGCATGCTGCTGCTCCTGTGGAGCTGAATTTCAGCTGCTCCGCGGTCGGAAACGGAGCCAGGTTAACTTTCTGCATATGAACAGTTTGACTGAATGCACTGGGCTTACAAAGTTCTTGGCATGAAGCATGTGCTGAAGACTGAGCACAGCCAGAATTTGCCAAAACTGCTGGGGAACCAACTCCTGGCTTTACTCAACCATGTGTTGGGCTTCAAATCTGTGAAGAGCAGGTTCTGTTTCCAGGCAGTTGCCCTACCTGAAAAGAAATGCACATGAAAAAGAAATGCACATGAGAAATGGCAGAGAATCACCCGATCCACACTAACCTCCTCCCTGCTTGGGCAGGACTGCTAACCCGGGATTGCTCTGCTGGCTCATGACCTAAACGTGCTGGGACACGCTCTGATGTCATGAGTGTGTGTCGCTGAGATCTCACGCTGACGCCACATGAAGAGCCACCGGAGAGGCCTGCCAGAGGAAGGTGTCCTTCCTCTGCTGGGAATGGGCGAGGGTGCGACCTGCCGGCTGCCGGCGGAGGCTGGCTCTGCCCTCCACCCTTCAGAGGTCCTTCAGCACCATCGGTACCCAGCCCTGGCCAGACCTGGGTTTCTTCATCCTTGCGATCTGCCTGGAAGGCCGGCATAGACAGCGTAGAGGCTCAGGACTTTGCCTGAAGTGTCCACGGAGGAGCTGATTTCTCCTTGTTGGCAGAAAGAGGAGCTCATACAGCCTCCCAATGCGTGTACATTGAACCTGCCAAGCTGAGCCTGCGCACCCACGGTCCTTCCCTCACCACCCCAGCAGCAGAGCACAGCCCTGCCGGAGCCCTGCCTGACACAGCTGGCAGTCATTCATTCGAGCTAGCTTGTGAAACCCCTTCGTTTCTGCTTGTCCCCCTGTTTTGAGCTCATTTTCCTCTTAGATCCCCATGACTGCAGTTTACATGTGTGASCATTCAGGGGGAAAGATTTTGAAGCTTCTAGGCTCAGATGCCAGAAGAGAAGACACTCGCTTTCTGGGAGAATTTGCAGTGGTTAACCTGACTGCAAACATCTCATTCAGCCAAGCAAAGAGGGAAAAAATTACTTGGTTTTAATCTACTTCATCTTCAAAAATATTTAATAAAAGAGGGAAAATAAATTCAGGGGGGCTTGTGGGCACCCTGAGAGCAGAAAAAGAGGTAAAATTAATCCTATCAATAATCCATTATGAATGATTCACTCAGCTCTTTTATTCACAGTTGCACATAGTTATCTTTATTCACTCGGAGATGCAGTACTCATGGAAATATATACAGACTCATATGCATATAAATTATTGTATTGGGTTTGCATGGCAAGGTTTTGGTAGTGGGGGGGCTACAGGGGTGGCTTCTGTGAGAAGCTGCTAGAAGCTGCCCCCATGTCCGATAGAGCCAATTCCAGCCGGCTCCAAGACAGACCCACCGCTGGCCAAGGCCGAGCCCACCAGCAATGGTGGTAGCGCCTCTGGGATAATGTATTTAAGAAGGGGAGGAAAAACTGCTGTGCAACAGCAGCTGGAGCCGGAGAGAGGAGTGAGAATATGTGGGAGAAACAACTCTGCAGACACCMAGGTCAGTGAAGCAGGAGGGGGAGGAGATGCTCCAGGCACTGGAGCAGAGATTCCCCTGCAGCCCCTGGTGAAGACCATGGTGAGGCAGGCTCTCCCCYTGCAGCCCATGGAGGTTAACGGGGGAGCAGATATCCACCTGCAGCCTGTGCAGGACTCCACGCCGGAGCAGGGGGATGCCCAGAGGAGGCTGTGACCCCCTGGGAAGCCCGYGCTGGAGCAGGTTTGCTGGCAGGACCTGTGACCCCGTGGGGGACCCACGCTGGAGCAGTTCATGAAGAACTGCAGTCTGTGGGAAGGACCCACGTTGGAGAAGTTCATGGAGGACTGTCTCCYRTGGGAGGGACCCCAYGCTGGAGCAGGRGAGGAGTGTGAGAAGTCCTTCCTCCGAGGAGGAAGGAGCGGCAGAGACAACGTGTGATGGACTGACCACAACCCCCATTCCCCGTCCCCCTGCACCACTTGGCRGGAGGAGGTAGAGAATTCAGGAATAAAGTTAAGCCTGGGAAGAAGGGAGGGGTGGGGGGAAGGTGCTTTAGGATTTAGTTTTTATTTCTCATTACCCTACTCTGATTTGATTGGTAATAAATTAATTTTCCCAAGTCGAGTCTGTTTTGCCCATGATGGTAATTGCTGAGTGATCTCCCTGTCCTTACCTCGACCCATGAGCCTTTTGTTATATTTTCTCTCCMCTGTCCAGCTGAGGAGGCGAGTGATAGAGCGGCTGGGTGGGCACCTGGTGTCCAGCCAGGGTCAACCCACCACCATTACAGCGAGGGCTCCTGCGCGGCCGGGGTTACAGCTCAGCATAGCTCGCCCGTCGCACACGGCCGCACGGGCCTCGCTCCCGCTGGGCCGAGCACAGGTCGCTGAGCAGCCTCCGGGCTCTTCGGAGCTTCAGGAGGTTTCTGCACAGACGCGTGCCAGGGCTTGGCTCCCTGCTGCTTGCATTTTCACAGCAAGTTCATCCATGTGCTCTAGCAGGGATGAGGAAGGGAAGGGGTCTGTGTCGCCCTCCCTCCTGGCAGGGGGTACTTATAGAAAGAAGGGCTATAAAGCCAGCATGGCCCAGTGCCCGGCGTGCTCCATGCTGCCTGGTGGGAGAGGTGATGCTGGTGTCCCCAGCCCTCAGCTGCCTCCACACAGCTCACCTGCACTGAGGCTTCCTTCTTTGCCAGTTTRTACCAGAATCTTTTCTCTGGTTTCAGCGGTGTGGTCCCAAGCCCCCGGCAGCAGCAGCCAGTGCCTCCTGCACTGCAGAAGGACAAACACCCGACGGCCCCACGGTGCTGTGAGCCGGGAAACTGGCTCTCTGCAGCACTGGGTGGGTGGCAGGAGGCAGGAGATGTATTTCTGCCTCCCAAGCAGCTCTTTTTCTTCCAAAACTTCTTTGCAGGAGAAAAGAACCAAGTAGAAAATTTTCATTAGAAATAGGATTTTTAAAAAAATCAGTTAAAAGAAAACGATGAAATTTCTGTCACACTTCTGTGGCCTGCAGAGAGAGGACTGAGGTGGCCCAGCACTCCGAGAGCCTCTCCCAGGAGGAGTCRGAGGAAACGCCAGACGATGCTGAAGAGCAGAGGACACAACCCCATCAGACACCGCTCCGGCTCGGGGAGCGCCATGGGTGCGCACACTCCAGGGGAAAACCCAAAACATAGACAGAGCCAGCAGCAACGCCAGCCTGCGAAGACAAGCCCGCGGGGTCAGACGTTACTGGAGGGAGGAGAAGAGGCAGCCTGGGAGGACGCAGCCCCAGCAGAGGCACTGCCTCCTGTCCTCCCCCGCCGAGCTGCAGCAGCACCCGGGTACCCACGTCTGCTCAGGCTGAGGATGCTTTATTATCAGCTGGCATTTCACCCTCCATCGTCCTTACATTTCTTATGGATTGTTTAGTAGTTTCCAGCTCACGGACTGTAAATGGGGAATTTGTCTCCCAAAAAATTGTCTCCCGTAAAAAAGAAAGACAAACTTGTTCCCTGATATCAGACTTATTTAATATTCCACCTTGCATGACTGGAACCAGSAAAGGGGTAGGTGGTCATACGTATYTCTGGCCATTTAAAAGTTGGG
The DNA here is from genome assembly GCA_030449065.1 of Oceanodroma leucorhoa. Classification (NCBI taxonomy): domain Eukaryota; kingdom Metazoa; phylum Chordata; class Aves; order Procellariiformes; genus Oceanodroma; species Oceanodroma leucorhoa. Next base: position 103,792 of record JASVER010000154.1, on the reverse strand, counting down.
GCTGTTGATGGAGAAAGAGGTTTTTGCAAAAGACAGCTCAAGCCCGTCGTGGAGGGGCCGCCCTCTCGCCGGAGGGGAGCCCTGTCCCACGGGCAGCAGGCAGCTCCAGCTCGAACTCTCCGGCTGGTGCTGACGTGGTTGCCCCTTGCTTTGGTTTCTTCTTTGGTCCTGAGATAATGAATACCTCAAACGGTCACTCTGAGAGGCCATTTTAATGCTTGCAAAATAATTTTGATGAAACCTGAATTAGTGGTCTGTATTATGAACAGTGATAGTTACACTGTTAAAAATGAATGCAAATGTTCTCCTTTAAAGCCAAAAGTCAGGCCTGCCTTAAACTGGATTTTAGATTCATATATCCAGGTAGTGTTATAAATAAAGTATGGTGAATAAAATGAAGTGCTCTGCAAACAGTGAGGTTTCATACCATAGACGTTAGAGCTTGATTATTTTAAGGTCTGTCTGTTTAGTATTACTTGTGTGACCCTCTTCTTTTTGAACGCTTCAGTTTTGAACTGCTTCCCACCTTTGCTCAGGCTGAGCACTTTTATCATGAGTCTGGGAACCCGGCTGCATGGCAATGCTGTAGCACCCTGAGCACTGCCTGGACCAAGTAATGAATAATGTAAAGAAAGGAGGTGGTGACAACAGAGACATAATTCTAAGTAAGGGCCAGCACCAAATCACCTGGTGCAGTAAATCTGATGTAGACCAGAATTTTCCTCCTGCCTCACCTCTTCACAATGGTTTCCCTCGCAAAATGGACTGGGATCCAAACCACTGAGAAATCCAAGGTGTTCAGCTATTGCATCTGGACKATTCAGCTTAGGTCTGGGTACCAATAGCTGCCGTGGCCCAGGCAGAGTGCTTACTTCAGAGGTAATCTCCCAGTGAGAGCAGGGAAGCTTGTATTTAAAATGGAATAGAAAAAAAGAAGTTGTTCTTCCCCAGCAGAGTGGGAGGACTGCATGATCTAATGGCAGGTATAACCCTAAGAAACTTAATTTATTCAAGCTCTCTTTTTAATAAAATCCATCCCACACAACTGGGCAAAGGAGACCATGCTGTGTTCAAAGGGAACATGCCGTGCACACCAAAAAGCSTCTCTGTTAAGTTGGTTTTATCTCCCTCTCTCTGTCTTATATCTGTGCCTGAAAGCGCAGCCAGTGATCTAAAGCAGTGACGGAGTTACTACTGCAGGAGCGAAGGCAGCGAATTCCACTGCATAGTGACTGTGATTCAGTCCCGATGAATCACTCAGCCACTTTTTCTCTCAACTAGATCTTTGGCTTTATTATTGTTACAGAAGGAGAAAAGGAGGAGGGGAAAAAAAGAAGAAAAAGCCACTGCCTTATCTTCCTCACTAATACTTTCCAATTTTTCTTTTAAAAAATTTAATTAAATTTTTGTAGGCATCCCATTCAGGCTGAATAAACTCTTTGATAATCCTGGAGGGGAATCTGCATAAAAGGAGCTGTGATGTAATATGGCCAAAAGTGATGACAGCATTGGGGTTCAACATGACCTGTTCTTGGGGTTCAGAAACACCCAGCGATGGAAGGGTCTTGCACTCTGCCCCCTTCATGCATCAAAATCTATTCCCCACTTCACAGTTTGTACCTGGTAAAGCAAAGAGGGTGCCAGGATCCTGAGACCAGGACTGCAGAGAAGCAGCAGCAAGCAATCTCGCCCTGCTCAGGCACTGCTCACATTCAGGTATCTTTACACAAGGGGCTCCATTTTGTTCAAGCTTCTGCGAATTACTCCCTTGGCTCTCGATCCACCCATCCCACTCTGCAGACAGCAAAACACTTCGCTGCTGTAGGCTTTGTGTGGATGGAGAGATGGCTCCGTATACACCTGCTACTTATGGTGTAGAATATTGCTCTCCTCCAGATATTGGCAATGCAGGCTCACCAAAGRGTCAGGAGGTGAGGAATTGGGTGGCAGAGACAGAGCAACCAGGACCCAGTGCTCATGCAATGGGTGGGTGCAGGCTGGGATCGCTGTCCCGTCCTCCAGCAGGACATAACCAAACTCCTATGAGCACGGCGTGGTTCATCCCTGGCTCTTACYGCTGGGGCTGGGGAGATGGGGCCTAAGATGTCAAGACCCTCCTCCAACTGCAAGTTTTGAATCTGCCTTCTAACGTTCAGGTTTTCAGTGCATTTCTCTAAAACTGCTGTGAGCACAGCAAGGCTGGGACAGGATTTTACTGCAGTGCCACTGGGAAGGGGGCTGCTCAGTTCTCTTTTCCATCACTCTCTGACTTGATGGATGTGGGTGAGCAGCTTTAATCCTGACCCACAGTGCTGCCGGTCTTTGATCCAGTGAAGCATWTAAACACCTGCTAGGAAAGCGCATAAACCCGTTTGACTTCAGTTTGCCTACTCATGTGCAAAATGCAGCATGTGCTTGGCTTAGGGCTCTGGGCTCTGATGTTTTCCCTTTTATGCTGTCAGGCTCATTAGTAGCTGCTGCTGGAGATCCTGACTCAGAACAACGGCAAAGGCAAGTGAGCAGCTGCTCTGAGGACTCAGATCTTGAAGGAAGAGCTACAAGTGCTTGCTCCGTGAACAGAGATCAAGCCACATAAATATAGATTTAGTATTAAAACTAGAGGCTATAATAATGAGTTGTCCAGAAAGCTCACGTTAGTACTACGGAGAAGAAAATGAAGGCAAAACAAAATTGTTTCAGGAACGCTCTAACTTCCAGTTTTAAAATGACCCATCTCAATTCTACCTCATCCAGTTTGACCCATCTCAGCTCCACCTCATCCAGCCTCATCCAGTTTGTCCTTGGTGGTGCAAGTCTGAGAAAATCCAAACTATGACAAGGTGTTTCTTTATGGATTTGATCCCAGTTTTACTTTTCTTAATGTTATTCTTTATCTGTCTTTCAGTTACTATAGTGATGAACAAATGCATGCAACAAACAGGAGGCCTGGCAGCCTGGGAAGGCACGTTTGCCTGCAATGGCTGAAAATACCGCCAAATTTTTTGAGAAATCAGTTGAAACATCTTTGCCAAAAACCCTCTAATCTTTAAAAAATAGGTCCTACCAAGCAAGTTGATAATAATTTAATATACACTCGTTTTTTGAAACTTTATGTTTTTGCCAGCAAGCAACGTACATTGCAATTTGTTGGGTGCTCTGGTTTCTCCTACATCTACTCACCATCGAAGATGTCCCTTTTCCAGATGAAAGGACTGAAATCATGATTAAAGGGTATGAAACGGATGGCAACAAACCAAATTACTTCTCTGAACTTGTGTGTACTCTGGATCACCCCGTTCCAGTGCAGTTCTGCTCTGAGAAATGACAGCCTGAAGAGCTCCCAGTGATGTCCCTTGGTGTGACCCACACAGCCCGAGAGGCGTTGTATGAGTGCAGCGGTCTGCCTGTGGCTGTTACGTGTGTTTCTTAGGGCACAGCATGGAGCCCACATAGTTACACAGAGGGAACGGAGGACCTTGGTCTCGTGCAGACCCAGAGTACCYGTGATGGAAGGAATCCAACTAGACCCTGGAGCTGCAGCTGAAGCTGAGTGCTGGCACTTGGAAAAATATCGCTTCATTTCCAAAAGCAGGTCTGGTCAGAAATCCTCCCTGCAGCCATCAGTATTGAGCCTTATGTTTACACGAGATGTTTACAGGCACTTTCCAAAGGAGAAACCGCGCAAAGGCACTGTTGCTTGAAACCCCCAAAACACAACATGCAGATCCAGATGTGGAAGGTGAGCATACCTGAAGACAGAGCTGCTCAGATCCTGCTTTTATGCTCAGTCTGGTATTGTGATACGTATTTTAAAAATTCAGATGATGAGCTTGTTGTGGCATCTCTGCCAAGACTCAGGTTTGTAAGTGTCACAGGGGCAGATTTTCAGCTGCCAAAGCTCTAATAATGTCAAAGGAACCGGGCTGACACTGCAAATGAAAAATGCACTCCCAACATTTCACTGGTCTCCACTTCCCTTCTGCTATTTTCGCACACAAACAAACAAATAAATCCCTGAAGCTGGCTTTAAAAGCCGAGAGAGAGAGAAGCATCCGAAAGTCTTTGCCAGGATCACGGAGACTTGCCCTGCCCTCAGCGCCCAGACGAAAACTCGGGGGATGCGTGCCCGAGAGCGGCCGGGAGGTGCCCGAGGGCTGCGGCTGCCGGGGGGCGGGCAGAGCACCCTCCACCTGGGCACGGGAGGGCAGACGCGCAGCCCTCCGGCCCGGCCCGGCCGCATCGCGACGGGACGGACCCAACTTTTCTCGGCGCGGGCTGGGAAGGCAGCGCCGGCAGGAGCGGGGCGCGGGGCCGGGCAGCCCCTCTGCTCCCGCGGCGGGGCGGGGCGGAGGCGGGCGCTCTCCGCGGCCGCGGAGCGGCGGGGCGGGGGCAGCGCGCCCTGCGCTGCCGCCGCGCCTCGGCAGGCAGCGCCGCAGCCCCGCGGGCGGCGGGCGGAGAGCGTGGCCCCCCACCCCCCGCACCGCACCGCTCCGGAGACCGGCCCGGGCGGCCCCGTCCTGCCCCGCCGCGATGAGGAGGCACGCCGGGGGAGCCGCGCCGCGCACCGCGGGGCTCTGGCACGGCGATGGTAAGGCAGCGGCGCCCGCGGGGCGGGCCGGGAGGGGCGGCGGGGGGAGGCGGAGCGCACCTTGCCCCGGCCGGGCCGTCCGGCGGAGCGGGGGCTCCGGCGGTGGCGTGCGGCGGGGACCGGGCTGCGCCCCCGGCCGCGCCTGCAGCCCCTGCGCCTCGGCGGGCACCGCGCTGCGCCCTCAGCTCCGAGGGGCTGAGCCGGGTTGGCTTCGTTTGGCTGTTTTGTTACTATCTTGGCTCGTTTTGTGCCCGTCTGTAGCGGTGCGGGGCTGCGCCCGCGGGAAACGCACGTGCCCGGGTCGGTTGTGAATGGCCGGTGTAGTAACCGGGCATCCCGGTGGAGGGGAACCTCGCTCCGCGTTTGCGTGTGGAATGCTGTGGACATCTGTAAGTGGCTACCGCTCCGGCACGGGCTCCTGCGGTTGCTTGTGTAGCTGGAGGGAGGGTTGGTGTGTGTGTAACTGCACAGACAGCCGGCTAGGTAGAAGGGGTTTGTACTGGTGGTTGTTACCAGCATGTGCGCTCGCCGGCTTCGATACCACTGCGTCTGTTCAACTCGCGGTATTCACCAAACTGCTGGAATTGTCAGTAGTGATCCGCAGGAAGGCAAGAAACATTATTGCGGCTGGRACAGAGCAGGAGCCCGGTGCACAAAGTTGCCAGGCAGAGAGGCTCGTTGGGCTCTGCAGGAGTAGGAAACTTTGCTTAAGTGAAGACGCTGAAGGAAGGTGTTTTCCAGGAATGGAGCTATGGGGATTCAGACAGCTCTGTGCTCTGACAGTCGTGTCCCAGGGTCTATAGTGCAGAACTTTCCCCGTCACATCCGAGCTATCCAAGCTCTGTATCCGTTCCAAGCTCGTGTCACTGAGGCTAAGCATTTTGTTGCTGCTTAACACCGACCTTGCTCAGACTTACTCCGAAGCTGAGGAAAGTTAGCGGGAGTCCTGCTTGTGTCTAAGTGCTTTGATTCAGGTACTGGGAGTGGAGCCAGTCTGTGGATCKGACGCCAGGAGAGTCAGGGCTGTGTCTGTGAGTGAAAAACTAGTGTCATTTCCTCAAACCCCCGAGGCATCTTTCCTAGCTCCAAAACAAACTTCCCCCCTGGAAACTTCATAGAAGGGTGAGTAATTAAAACATTACACAGCTGCAAGTTTCTGCTGCTTCAGGGCAGCGAGGAAGGAGCTAGGTCCTGGTTTGCCAGCTTTAAGCTCACAGACAGCAGAGTGGCAGTTGGCCTGGACTGTGCTTTGAAGTGTGTGATGTCATTATGACTTCATTTCTTTTTAAAAATAAAATAATTTTCTTTTAATGGGAATATTGCCCTGTGAATGAGAATGATTTCTTGAAGGAGAATGATTTTCTCTTGAAGGAGAATGATTTTCTCTGACCTGTGTTACAGCAGTTGACTATTTTTGCTTGGGATAGCAAAGGGAAGGTAGAGTTTTTTAGGAGGTTAGTTGGATTTTGTCATTGTAGCAGCGGATGACGAATAGCCCGGCTGAGGTCAGTCTCCAGGGAAGGCAGCTCGGGATGTTGCAGGAGTCTGTGCAGTACCACTCTTTGGGGGAAGAGCAGCGGTGTGGGAGCCGCAGGTGCGCCCGCCGCTGCTCCCAGGCAGGGGGGGACCCGGGGACCCGGCTCCCCACGGCGTTCCCGACAGGAGGGGGAACTCCTGTGGCGTGCAAGGAGCAGCAGCAGCCTTCCTCTCCTCTGAAAAGATCTTCACCGCTTCCTTTCTCCTCTCCCAGCCTGACCTCGGCACTGTCAGTACTGTCCAGTAATGCCGTTGAAAAACAAACATATAAGTGAACCTGTGTGTTTGCTTAAATAATAAGTACTACACACTAAGGTATGTTTATCTTATTTCTTTAAACAGTCCCCTATTGGGGATAGACATAAATAGTTTCATTTCCCCAGGACTTTGTAAACACTGACTTAAAAGTAAGAGGAGCAAATGCACTGACTGCCCTYGTTGGCTCATTAAAGCCCTCTAGGAAGTCTCCAAATCGTACATGCAGCTCCTCTGCGCCAGCTGTGTTCCTGTGAGTGCCATCAGTGGTTCTCCCCCATCTCTTTCTCCCCGTGCTCTGGAGCCAGCTGGCACGCCTGGCTTTCCACGTTTTCCACGTTTGCTCCCCTTTTCCAAGTAGTCCCTATCTCCAGGAAATCTGAGGCAGGACAAAGAGCAAGGTACTCTGTCAGGTAAGGGTGCCTGCCAGCATGGGTCTAAGTCCTTTGGGTGAAAACTGTCTCTTTGGACCTGGTGGAAGGGGTTACCAGATGAATGCAAGGGAGATACAGCTTGGCAAGGGACAGAGGACTGCAGGCAGCGTGTGGTGAGAGGGGTGCTGAAGAGGAGGAGGTGGGAATTCCCCACCTCTCCTTTGAGGACACCTCAGGTCTCTCCTGCTTTCCACACTGCTCTGCTCCTGGGCTGGAGACAGCAGGAGGCAGTGCCTGGGGGGATGTAGAGGACAAGGGGGAATCCAGATCCTGGTGCCGTGGTGCACTGGGATGGAGGAAGGAGCTGAGCACCTTGTGGTGAGGACCATGGTGTCCTCTGTGGGGATTGACCACGCTTCCCACTGTCTCCCACACCGTAAGAGCAGCAAGCGAAGGGTATGGAGTGTATGCCAAGAAGGTGCGAGGAGGCAACATACTGTCACACTACACAATATGGAAATATTCCTTGTGGGTTTGTGTTTGAAACCAAAGCTGTCATTTGAGTGAAAAGCAGGAGAGTGCCGTTCTTCCAACACTTGCTGGTGTACAGGAGCAGAGAAGTGGGGTAGGATTGCCCCATGCTGGGTTGGTTTACAGGTGCAGATGCCCAGCTTGTGTAAATGGAAATCATCTCAGTACTTTCATTGAGGAGCCACGCTGATTTAAGCTGCCTGGGGATCTAGSACAAGGACGACAGTGCAAGTTGGTATAAATACTGAGAATTCTGTGGCTAAACATCTGGGGTGACAGTGTGCCAAGTCATTACAGCCTCCTGTGTCAGGGAATGACAATCACTAAGCTCCTGAGGGTTAAAGAAAATCTTCCCTCATGGGAAGACTACTAATTAATTATCCACTTATGGCTTACTTAGCCCATTTGCTGAAAAAGACTGTGACAAGTGCCAAGTTAGAGACCATGCTCTGTTCTGATGTTGTCATTCCTGTGCTTCATTCCTCAGGTAGTCTCTCAAAAAAACTTCCAAGTCTAAGAAGACCAATACATGAAATTAAATGGTGTAGAYGTTTCTTTGGAAACCCCGTTGATTGCTCTAGGAAGCAGTTTTTCACTCTGAACACTGCATATAAGGATGCTGAGGAGCACGGGGACGCTTTCTTCTTGCCCTGCACTGACCCCCAAAATTTTCGCCCTACTGGGCTCAGCTGGTGATGGCAACTTCTACCTTCAGGCCTGCACTTGTGGCCTACACTYGCCCTCAGCTGTCTTATCATCTCATTCCTCCTTTGCGCTGAGGTAGGAAAAAAAATGCGTGGCATCATTTCTCACCATGCATGAATGACATCTAGGGTGGGAAAGCAGGGCAGTTCCTTCAGGTCTCCAGAGGACTGCACACCAGCGTATTTTCTGCTCCTGCCTCCTGCRTGTGTGTAGGAATATAGCCATAGGAAAGGTAGAACACACATTTAGCTTAGGGCCAGCTGCAGCTCTGAGGTTGCTGCCRTGTGGGCACATGTGACCGCTGGTATTTACCTGGGCAGGCTGCATTTAGTTGCGAAGAACCTCGTGGTGCAATTTATGGGCAAGAGGGGGAAAGTGCTTCGTGGCTTTCACATTTAATCTCCTTGCACTTCTGTTTCCTGGGATTCCCTGTTCTCCCTGGTGCGTTTTGTTGTGGGGCTGCCTTTTCTGAAAAAGCTGGTGGTTGTCAGCATGATCTAACCTTTGCCTTAGCTGGTGCAGAGGGTGGATTACCTCCCACAGGAGCCTTAACGTGTGGGTCAGGAGATGGGAGAGGGATGAGCCATATGCTTGTTTGCTCGKCTAACATGAAACCAAAACCAGTATTTTCAAAGCAGCTGACTTTAATCTGGTCTTGTTGTGTAATTCCATTAGACATTTTTATTAGAACAAATAATCTAATTCGGGCCCCTCCTCAACCCTCATGCGTTCGAGTGGCTGCAGACACATGTGTTGCAATGAGAGACACAGCCAGCAATGCATGGTGGAAAACAAATTACTCTGTAAGAAGCCAAATTGAACTTTGACAATTTTATGTGATTAGGGGAACAATTAGAGAAAATAGCTGGAGGTGCACTCGCCCAGTGGTTTGTGCGCTGGTGGAGATGGGTGGTGGGGTGGCAGCTGCTCTCCAGGGCAGGAGTCATCCCTGAGCACAGGGCACGGTGGTGCCGGGGTGCAGCGGCAGCCCACCYGAGTCCTGTCTCCATTCTGGGATGGGAAGATAACGGTGAATAGCCGCTTGCTGACCTTCTGTGCTGGTGATGCTGGGGTGTTTTTTCCGTGTCCTGATGCAGACAGGAGGGTTTGCTTATAAACAGATGATCTGGGTTTTACAGAGCCGTGATTTGGTTTTGTCTGGTGCAGCAGGGRCTGGATCTGGACCTGTTGCACAAAGTCGAGCAGGGAGAGCATTTTCTTCTGAGTTCTCCCCTTTGCTCCTGAGATCCCTGGATCCGTATTTCCCAGTGCCGAGACAGGAGTTCAGTGCCCTGCCTTCARTATATCTCATCCCCACCTGCTCCACCCTGCCCTCATCTCCTCCGTCTGTAAAGGTACTCACACCCACAGTATTGTTTAAAGTCAGTGAGCTCTGCATAGGCTCAACACCTCCGAAAATCAGGCCTGTGTGGTCCCACTCACACATGCACCCATTCCTGGCTGCATCCCCACGCTCCCTCTGCCTCCCTCCTAACTCGGTGCCTGTCTTCTGATCTCCGGCTGGGCGAGAGTCGCGTTCAGCCCCGCGCTGCAAAGCTGAAGTCGCGGTCGGTGGGCACAGTTCAGCGTTTGCCTTGCAGCGGCACAGCTTACAGCCGCGAGCACCGCGGCTGCCGTTGGCTGCAGCAAGGAGCAGGGTAAGGACTTCATCCCAGCTTAGAGCAAGCGAAGCAAAGGGCCRGCGTGGGGTGGCAGCGGGGCACTTGCTCAGCCATCGGCTCGGGCTCTGTTTGCTCAGAATCACATTGCTGTGAGGCTCGTTATTTTCTTTGACTTTTTTCCCCCCCTTTAAGTTTGAAATGGCGCAGACAAGTTTTCTCCTTATTATAGGAGAAGTGAGGTCAAAGCTGCCGCCATTAAAACCCTTCTGAGAGGACTTGAAGGATGCAGCTGATTTTAGATGAGTCAAAGCAGTGGAACATGCTTCCTTTTTAATGGACCCTCCATGGGCATGTTACAAAAACACGTTTTCCCTAACAGGAAAAACTACCGAGCAAAATTTTTATCATTCAGCAGAGAAGAGAGAAAGGAAATAAAATAAAAACCCAGCACCAGTGAACATTGTACTTAGAAAAATAAGGGAAGGTAATAGCAATGAATATAAATTAGAAGTTAGAACATGTAGGTGTCTGATAAGGGAGGCTAAAGGAATCAGTGAAATAGTAATGAGCAGGAGGGTTAAAGATGAAAGGAAAGCATCTTCCAAGAACATTGGGAATCACAGAACACTACGTCCAGCATAACTCCTTTGCTGGGTTCAAATGGTAGAGTCACAACAGGAAAAGAGAGCGTTAGGTTRAACTCCAGCATGTGGGTTATTTTCCAGATCACCCTTCTCCCTGGCAAGAAGTACCATCTGCCGTTGCTATCACCAGACTTCTGGTGATAGAAATACTGAGAAAAAATATTGGCCAAGTAGTCAAGGAGCATAAATTGTCATTATACTAATACTGTGGTCTTAACCTAGTGCATTTTTTACTCTGTACACTTTACTGAAGACAGCGATGCCATTATTTCGTTCTTTTAGAAAGGATGCTGAGAGAAAAGGGGACTTCTCTAAATCAGTGTTGGTGACTAGCAGCAGGACCAGGTGTAAACCCCTGTTCTTCAGAGCCCCAGCTGCTTGCCTGTGGTCTAGCAGTGTCCATGGCACAGGTGATACACTCTACGTTACTGTGGCACTGCACTGATTTCTGCCAGTGAAAGGGGGCTCATCCACGGAAAAACAGATTCCAAAGTTGAAAATCTTGCCCACCCTGAAGCTGACAGTAATATTATCACTAATTTAATCTGTGGATTTTTAAAGCCAGAAAAGGACTTCTCTGATGTCTGCTCTCCTACCTACAAAAGAAAGACACAAGCAAAAGAAAAAAACGTAGCTAAGGAAATGTCTTCATGATTAATTCCAAAATATCAGATGGGGAATAATAAAAAAGAAATAAACCTGTTGTTTGCTTTAATAATAATAGAAGACAAAAAAACCGCCAAACCCTGTTTGAATCCTCACTTGACTGTGAGGATTTCCAAACAGCCCATATAACTGTCTGGAAGGACAGAATGAAAGGAAATTATTTCAGGCAGTGGTTTGACCCCTTCTTTGCCTTTTTGGGGCAAACTCCAGGCTGTTCCTGGGAGTTTTGTTCTGTGAGAAGACATGGTCTTCTTCTGGTTGGTGCAGTGCCAGGTGGATCGTGTATGGGGAGAGAAGAGAGTCAGGGCTCGCTGCTGGAGACCAGACCTGGCATGCTGCATCGTGCCTCACTTTATGAGCACGGCCGTTCGAATTAGGGCACCTTGGGAAGCGAGGTTCTATTTACTGGGCAGAAGATGAATAGGGGCCCGCGGGAAGAAGAAAAGGGGGCACTGGCACTGAGACATCCCCGGGGGTGGGCAGGGTGCTGCGAGAAGCCGCGTTTCTGGCGTGGGTGAGCTCCCAGAGAGGAGCCAGCCTTCAGAGCCAGCCTCTCGGGTGGTGATGCCGTCCTCCCTGCCAGCTGGGCAGCTCTTTCCTTTGCTGCGTTCCCCGGTGCACTTTGTGCCATTGTTCATGTGGGGCTGAGCTGACTTTTAAACCGAATTTAGTACAAATGTGCATATGCTAAGCATTAGAAAGCAAAAGGTCCTGACGGACAATTAAAGAAAAACCTGTCTGTATTGAATGGATTCCAGGACTTACTCTGAAGCCAGTGTTTTCTGGGATGAAACCAGGAGAGTTAACTCATTGCCATGGGGATGCTGTCCGCTGGAGACATGACCTACTTGATGTCTTAGGAGGATATCGCAGGTCTGTCCTGCCTAACCTTAGGCAAATAACTGGTATCCTGCTACTGCCAGCGAGAACAAATAGGACAACTTTGATTCTTCAGCTTCTTGCTTGAAATGTGGCAGGAAGAGCACAGCAGCTCCCCAAGAGTGGTGGGTGTGCTCGGCCTGCAGGACAGCACTCTGCATGCCCACGCTGACAGCCGGCGAAGGGGGAGCAGCCAGGTTCACCTCACAGCGTTGAGTTATGCCATAAAGCCCCAGAGCGGGCATGGGAAACAAAGTTTTCTTGGCTTCATAGGCTGCATAAATCAGTAAATACTCTGATGTGCACAGCCTTCTTGCCTGGAGGGACAGAAGAGGGAGGGAATCAGAGGCTGGACGGGGCAGGTAGCAGGTGACTGAATATTTGGGGCTTGTAGTGGCCTTAATTTTAGGAGAYTTCTAGAAAAAGAAAAGTTGTTGGGTTTTTTTTGAGAAGGGAAAATACATTCAACACACTGTGGGACACTCAGAAGGTACAAGAGACTCTTCTGGGCTGGATTTGCTTGTGATATGGGTCTGGATGTCACCCCTCTGCCCTCACTCTGAGGAGGGTGGGTGAGAATTTGGTAAAACGGGACCTGTGGCAGGGAGACCCGCTGCGCAAGCATGTAAGAGCCAGTTGCTTGAAGCCAGTTGATGCTGGTGGAAGATGAAGTTSCCTTTCCTTCCTCCTCTTTGCCTTCATCTACTTTCCATTCTGGAGTTATCCATGTTCTTGGATCTGACTTTCAGGTCATGTTGCACATGGACCTGCTCTCAGACACACAGGCAGTTTGGCATCTGCAGGTTCGAAAGTCTTTCAGTAGGAGCCAGGCTAAATAATCCACCCTGTCTTTTACTGTAGGGGCATGTCAGAGAAGTGCAAAGTAAGCATCTTATTGCTGGTATGAGTTTAAGAGCCTTGCTGGTCAGGGGAAAATCACAGGAGCTGATTAAAATCCAATTGCAAAGATGCCTTTTATGAGTGCGTGATTTTCTGTGCAATCTGCCTGGCTGCATTATCTTATTGATTGGATCCRTTTTATTATAACTCATGGAAGAAAACAACCAGCCCTATCTGCACTTCTGTTTACATTTAATAAAATAAAGCAAGCGTTATTTGCACAATGATGATTAAAAAATAACCAGGAAAGTAGGAAATCAGAGGAAGAAGAGAATTTCCTTTCTTCTGCCCATTCAGTTCAGGATTTCCCTGATCCACTGAGTAACCATTAACACTGAAAGAAGTAACTGCTAAAAGAGAGGAGAAAGATGGGCTCTTCAGGAGACATGACGGTGTGTGAGACCTGTGGATCACAGTCTGTCATGAAGTCAGGGCAAAGTGAGTGCAAATATCTGTGAAGACCTATGTGCAAGGTAAATTATTAGCTCATAGAAGAAAAGCATGTCAGGCAGCCAGCACTGAGCTTTGGCTCTCTCATTTCTTGTCCCCATCTTTCTCCTTTCTTGTACCCATCGGCATCACAGAGTCTTGACTAAATTCCCCTGAATACTTGCAGCAATCCCTTGAAATAGGGGCGGCTGTTGTGCTGTGGAGGAAACCAAGTGAAGCAATTTGCCCAGGGCAGCCAAGGATACCTAGGGCRGAGCAGAGACTCCAGTTCTGTCTTTCCATAACTAAAGCTACTGAGACCCTCCTGTGTCCATAGCTGTGATCATCCTCAGTCTTCCAGGGCCCTTCCCTGGGCAGCTGCTGGAACGCCCTTCCTAAATGCTGTGCATGCACCAGGCCAGTTTCTCTTTGCATCCTCCTTTGTACATATTGAAGTGCTCCGACAAGGAATATCTCCTTCCTCCGTGGCTCTCTAGAGCATCAGCTCTTCTCCAGATTTCTCTTAAACTGTATTGGCCTACGATGGGTATGAGATTGTCAGTTCAGTTTTAGGTCAGGCACTACAGGGACAGCAGAAGGAGGACCGTGGGCTCTGGTCACTGGGGATTTTGCAATTCAATGCAACATGAGTCTTGCATGTGCTGTTTTTGGGATCATAACCTTGTGCTTTCCTGAGGTGTCTAGTTTTGATTTATATGGGCACATTAGAAATGCTGACGTTGGCATTTGGGTTGTTTTTGCTTGGAATTGTTGATAGCTTCTTCAGCCGTGACTTTAAAGTTTTTATTCTGAAATTATCACAGTAGGGGGCCCACAGTGATGTTTTACAATGCCATGACAATGGGATGCCAATAAACTGCTTTAAATTCGCCATAGTATCATTGTCTGGTGTATAAAAACTGGTTGGTAAATATACATTACATGAAAAAAATCTTCTACTCAGCAAATTGCACTTCCAGTGAATTACATGGGAGACATCAAAGGGAATTAGGGCTATATTAAGGTCTAGCTTCTTCAAATTAACTGTTTTTTTAAAAAGAAGGATTTGGGGCGGGGACTTTTTTCAGTGTAAGAGCTGAAATCATRAAGGTAGAACTGTCAAAAAAATGAAGACCTGACTAAGTGCGTTTGCATTTGAAATGGATTAGTGCTAGCTGGCAGCTTGAATCCTGAAGATGAACCCAGCTGCAAAATGTGTTAGTTCAACCTGCCCTACTCAGGTGGAGAGGGAAAGAGCAGATCACTTGAGCATCTTTTTCATCCCTTCCATCTCTGTTAAATGAAGATTTCCCTTTTCCTTGAGCTACCAGATCTTGTTCCATTACATTTCCCGTGCGAGGGCTCAATCCTGACCCAGGCCCACACTGCTGGGGATGCAGCCCACCATCCCTTTGAGCAGGTGATACTGCTGGAGCCTCCCAGTGAGGAGCGTGGCAGGCGCTGGGATAAACAGGTCTTTGGTGGAGCAGGGAACAGCAGCTCACACCATCCCCTTGATCATCCACCACCATGGTCTGGAGCAGGGCTTTTCTCATTGTATTTGAAATGAGTCATTATTCAGGCAAAACTTTCGGAAAGGAGGTGATGCTGCTGGTTCCCACCTCCCACCGCTCCACGAACGGGGCAGAAGAAATGTGTAGATAGGGCTGCCACCGAGCGAGGAGACAGCAGTGCCGGGGAGCCATCATGGCTGGAGCAGGGGGACCGAGGTGATGGGGTCTCCACTGCTCAAGTGGTGGGAGCAAAGCTTGTATCCTTCCTTGTGAGTCTAGAGAGGTGTTTAAGAGCATGTATCTGCTCAGGGAGGATTTCGGGATGGACCCTGTGCCGCTGCTGCTGCCATCCGGTGTATACGGGGAGGTGGTAGCTGCTTCTCAACAGCACGAGTTCCCTCCTCCCCCCTCTCGCGGGGTGCACCCATGTGCATGGTGACCCCCATGTCTGGGTTTGGGACCCCAGGGTTTACTGTGCTCAGCCAGGACATTGTCCTGGTTTTGCTTTAAAGCTGACAAGGTCGCAGGGACCAAAAAAAGGCGCTTGAGCTGCCTTTAAGAGAGGAAAGGATCTTGGGCTAAGGAGATAAGGCAGGGAAAGCTCCAGTGTGCTCCCTGGTATTGTTCATACTTCGCCAGAATGATGGACATCACAGTAACTAGGAAAGGTGGTAAATGAAATAACTCTGATTGGCAGGGAAATGCCAGTGAAGGAGCAAATGCTGCACCTCGGTGCCAGGAGATGGGGACTCTATTAATACCAAAAAAGATTAGGTAGAAGMAAGGGTGTTGCATGTGGATTTTGGTTTGGGCTGTTATTCTTCAAGATAGTAAATGAAGGAAAATAATATTTGGCAAATAAATCAGATTTCAGTTCTTACACCAGCCCTCAGGCAGTGCCTTGAGATTTTGCCAGAAGACCCATCTCAGGAAGTTTTCAGCCTGGTTTATAAACCACAGAGGTGATGAACAAATCTCAGGCGTCTTCAGGTCTCRTCAGGGATGGCTTCTTATTGCAGTCTAAGCAGCCTTCCCCTTCTAGGGGAAGAGTTCAACTTACCCATGATGTAACAAATTTATTCTGTGTTGAAAAAGGTGTGGTTACTTCTGCCCAAGGAAACCCAATGCCTTCCATTTTTGGGTATTACTTGGGAATCACATTTTCCTGTCTTTAAAACATGATCTTTGGTGAACACTGCAGAAACTAATAGGCAGACCACCTTACAAAGTGGTCCATCCCAAATCCCAGCTTTCCAATGCTTTACCATTTTATCGTTTAGTTTTGCCATGTGCAACAATCTACCTCAGGCCTTTATTGAACACTAGCTATTTACAGCCGTCTCCAYAGGTTTTTGCCTTGCTGTGATGATGCTGTTGCACAGGACTGACTGCTTGATCTCCTCTCCCTCTACCCTTCTGTTCACACCAGCCTCGCTCTTCAGTGTCTCTGTGTGCTCACACCTGTTATTGGGGAGGAAGCCGCTAGTAATAGCAGTACACGGCTATGAGTATAATAATAGCAGGTGTCCTAGAGGCACAGTCAGTCCCTCACAAGGGTGGATTTATGGCAGTGCAGACATGGGTCTGGACTGATCTGGGTCTCCCTTTGCTAGTTCTTCCTGGGCTGAAGTGCTGAAGGCAGAAGGTAAAGGAGCTCTGGTTTGCTGGGGTTTTCTGGAACAAGTGCAGGCATTGCTGAGTAGTTGTAGGAAAAGGAAAAAATTAAAAGGTGGGGAAGAGGTTGTGCAGAGCACGGGCTGCGTATGGATGTGCAGAAAGCTCTGAAACCTCCTGGAGCGATGAGTAAGTGCTGGGCCGTAGCAGAGGAGATCCTCAGTATGGTCTGCGAAGGGGAAGCTGTTCCTCTTGAACACACAGCAGCTTTCTTAGCGTCTCTCACACTTCCTAAATTATCTCAGGGAAAATGTCCTGGTCAAAAAAGGGGTTCTGAACACGTTTTTTGCCTAGCAGTGCTGAAAGCATTGTGAGGTGGAGGATGAGAGGTAGACASGGTACAGTATGGCCTGAACCAGATGGTGCCAAGTTTAGTTCCCTGCTCAGTCTCAGGGGTTTGGACAAGGCTGCCAGCTTTGTCTTCAAGGAAGAGTCTTCAACTTTGCTTTAACCCCATTTGGGGGAAGAGCTTTTAATTCCAGGACAGGCTTTAGGATTGTCTTTTCCAAAGGACAGCACTGGGGACCCGGCTGGCATCTCRCGTGTTTCCAGGTTCCTCCCATTTGCAGCGCCGGCTGGGTGTCAGGGCCTGTGCTCAGGAATCACTCTGAGCCAAACCTGCAAGCCAGGGATGGTGAAATTTGCTTGGTGAGGAATGAAACAGGCTTTGAAAGCTAATTTATATTTCAGGTTACTTTGTAGTTCTTGGGTAAATTGGATAATTGCATGTTTTGCATTTGATGTAATGTAGTCCCAGACCTTCCCTGTCTTCCACCTACACCTGGTAGCACCTCRGGGAGGATTTTGGAGCCCTTGCCTTGGTGGGGGGTTGCTGTGGAGGGTGAGGGGGCACAGCCCAGGTACTCCTGTCTTGCTTCGCTAATCCCTGCGCAGCACTGCACTGCCAGAGCCAGCACCGCCCCAGGATTCACTTGGCCAGGCAGAAGGGCGAGGGAGAGCTTTGGGGCAGATGAAGGGTTACCAGTAGCCAAGCGTTCCTGCTGCATGGCACTTTGAAGATAAGGACTGTGGTCTGCGAGCACGCTCCATTGTTTATTATTAGGAAGAATGATAATGGTGGCAGCAGATTGATTGCCTCTCTTTGGCTCATCCGCCTTTATCCGCATCCCGAGAACTCCCTGCCTTCCCCTCTCGGCATCGCTGCCTGACAGATGAGCTGTGAGGTATTCTGGGATGTTTGGCTCTGCAGTGTTTCCCAGTCAATTCCTCTCTCTTCCACAGCCACATCCCTCTTCTTTAGCAAACATCTGATCCTTCACTACTCTTTGGGTCCCCGGACATTTATTACTACAGCTTTTGTTTATTTAAAAACAAACACACAAAAAAATTAGCAACGAGAGCCCAGATCAAGGATCCAAAAATAGGGAACCCAAGAGAGACTGAAAGCTCTAATCTTGGCACATGGAAACATTTTTAGGTGATGAGACTTAAAAAAGCCCGGCTAAAAGCAACAACAGCAAGTAAAGCACCCTAAAGACGTCTGCAAAGAAAAATGGCAAACACAGCGCACACTGATTATCATCCTTCACTGAAGCTCAAACCCCAGGCAAAAACAGTGCCAGGCCCGGGCCGCCGCGCGGCATAGCCAGCACTGCGTCCAGCCGCCAGCGCAGCGAGAGGGCGCGGGGCAGACCCTCCCCGCTCCACGCCACTGCCTGCGCCTCCCGCCTTCCCGCTCCGGGGAGAGTGTCCCTTGGTGTCCCCAGGAGAGTGTCCCCAGGCTGTGCGGTGACAGCCCTGACCCTCAGCACCCCGAGGAGGCGGCAGCCGGGGCCGGACGCGAGGCACTCCCGGCACTGATGGCAGTCGCTGCAGYGAGGCGGAGTGAGGATGCTGAGAGGGAAGATGAGAAGATGCATTTCGTCTCCCCAGAGAGCTGTGGCACAGGGAGGGGCACTCAGGAGGCTTTCTGCAGCTCTCCCTCCCCTCGTCACAGCCTGCTCATGCYGAGGTCTGCCCTGGCTGCTGGCCTGCCAGCCACGGGAGGTTGTCTTCCTCCAGGGGTTCGTGTCCAGCCCATTTCAGGTGGACCTTTGTGCCCTCATGAAGCGCCCGCCGACCCCCCCAGCTCGACAAAGAGAGGAGGGTGTGCGCCGTGCGGTGGTGGAGCTCGTGGAGRAACCTGCTTTTAAAGGAGATTTTCTTCTTCCCTTTAAATAGGGAAATAAGAGATTTGTGGGCAACACCAAAAAGAATTTGTAATCTAAATCTCAGAGAATTTGTAGGGATTGCTGGGGAGCATGGAGCAACGCTAGTTCCCTCCCTTTATGGCAGTGACATGGATTATCCACATCACTKGTGGAGATTTTGTGGGGAAAGGTCTTCATCCCTTCAGCTTTCCTCTGGCTGTCCCTCTACAAGACCATTACTTAGATGGCAAACACCGAGTTAGAGTTTAAATTCCCTTGCCCCCTGCACTTTTTAAACAACGAGTGAATTAGGATTTCTATGCTACTTGGCTAAAGGAAGGCAGGGGCTCCTCATCAGCTGGCTGCTCTGTTATTAACAGGGAAGGCACTGCCAGACTATCTGGAGCCTYTTCTCTTGTAAACTTGTCTCCTCGTCTATCTGGCCTTTGCGAGCGATGCTAAACCATAACAGAAGCCGTTAGTGGTGCTCAGAAGCGTGGTCTGGGGAACACTGTCTTCCAAATTCTAC
Source organism: Oceanodroma leucorhoa (assembly GCA_030449065.1). NCBI lineage: Eukaryota > Metazoa > Chordata > Aves > Procellariiformes > Oceanodroma > Oceanodroma leucorhoa. The sequence continues at coordinate 84,796 of JASVER010000154.1, read as the reverse complement.
AATAAGCAGCTGTATGTGAAGTTACATCTTAACGTAGTTACGTGTGGTAAAGCTGTGCTCCCACGTGAGGACAAATTCAGGCTGACGACACTGCGTACCCCATCAGAAACACAAAGCACCAAGTCGTTGCATGCCCTCTCTCAGTCATCTAAGTTTGTCAAAACACTCTTAAATGGAGTGGTTTTTGTCCTGGCAGGCCATGTGTGTGGTACTGGATCAGGTACCGTATGTCCTCCAGCCAGCGCAGTGCTGGGGATAGAGTACAAGGCTGGCGTAAACGTGGTGTCATGTGCTTGGCCACGTAAGRAGAATGAGATCATGGGCTCCTATCTCAACATCAAGATGCCATTTTCACTGCCAGGAGTGCACACATCTCATATGAATGAACATGAAGCCACAGTCATACATCCAGGCTTGATTATAAATACGGACAGTTTACCTAAACAGATTTTCAGATTGCACTGCGTCAGGGTTTCTGCTGAGCTTTCCTAGCATGTGGCAGGCTTCCCTCTGGGGAATCAACCGTGTCTGCAGAAATCTGCCACTTCCACTGGCATGTTGGACTTGCGATGGCCTCTGCAGTATGGCCCACTCCACTTGAATTCAGTCATGAACCAAGAAAATTTGCAGTAAGCCACTATGAGCACGTAGCTCTCGGTGATATGTTTTCATACCCCAGGTGGCAGAGATGCACGTGTCTCATGTCAGGAACTGGGTGCAGAGAGTCTGCTTCCTATCAGGCCCTGGTGGGGCTCAACCTTATCACAGCCAAGTGCCCACATCTCCTGACTGAGAGCTTATGAAGATGGATCGAGTGCAAAACTCAGCAATCTCTCTCCTGAGACTTTCTGTAGGACTCATGCGGTATTCATCACAGGGTAACTGTTGGGGAAGGATCTTCGCATGAAGATTGATGGACCTGATGACGACGAGCTGTGCTAAGGCAGGAATCACTGACTGCGCAAGAAGTGGATGGAAAATGATCAGTTAGGAAGGTATTGCATGGGAAAGGATATGAAGGTTATACACAGAAAGCAGGGAATCAACAAACCCCACCAACTAATGCTGAAAAAGAGCAAAGACAGTAGCAGCACTCATACAGAGGAGTGTGATGTGTAAGGCAGGGGAAGGAGTCCTTCCTCTCCCCACTCTTTTCAGGTTTGGAAATCGCACTTCAGGAAAGGTGCGGGGAGATCAGGGAGAGCTCTCAGAAATTAGCAGGAGAGAAGAGCTGAGCTGGGGCAGGCTGGGCTCTGTCGGTGTCAGCGCGGCCGGGGCGGATCCGTGGTACTGCTTTTCAGATGCAGGAGCATCTGCAGGAGAGGAATAAACAGATCTCAGTGTCTGTTGGGGGTAGGAAAAGAAGTCACAGCAATAAAATGCAGCAAGAAAGATTTAGGATAGATCCTAGAATAATCCCTACGTGTACTCCCCCTGGGCGACTGCATAAGGAGAACGTGGAATCTCCATCCCCAAATGTCATCTACAGCAGGTTAAAATATAGTTGGGTCTGATTAAACAGCTCCTCAGGGTCTCTCCCAGCCCTTTTTCTCCATCTGATTTTTCTTTCCATGGTCTAAGAATCTGTTTTACAGTCTGTCTRAAGAGAAATATGGAGCTGAAACAACTAAATGACAGACCTAGCAGATTTTCTTGGTAGTGTTTTTTTTAAGTGACAAATGGAAACTTCCTGTGGGAGAAGTCTGTTTTCAGTGTAATCTGTTTTTTTGTGAAAACGCCAAGATCACAAAGAAAACTCATGGGGAAAAACTGTTTACTTACTGGATCTGCTGACTTGATGGTGGTCAGAGGTTTTATTGGATCTGCTAAGTCGGTGCTGACGAAAGATTTTGGTGCTGTTTTCCATTAGGATGTTCTTCCTTCGGATCAAAAGCATGGTTAAATATAATAAACCAAAGATACAGATAATGGCAGGAGATTGTCTCAGTTCAGTGTTTCCTGCTTCCCTGTACAGAGGTGCTTTGTGCTTGTTGCCGCGGCTGTTTTTAAAGGGTGCGTTGTTACCACAGGTACTCCYGCCCTCTTCCTGAGTGCATCCAGGACTCATATCCAAATACCTCTCGGTGCTTATTCAGCATACGTTTCCTAGCAGCTTCCCCCACCCCGTGAACCCGGACCTACCCAGGAGCCAGAGAAACAAAGACAGCCTTAGTGCATGACAAGGGTTAATCTTATTTGTGCCGCTCCTTTTCACAGTGGGCTTTGGCAAAGCCATTCTTCATTCTGCCCTCAGCTGGCTCCTGTCCCAAGGCCGGTGGGAGACGCTGGCTCCCTCGGCGGGCAGGTGGCTGGGGAGAGCTGGGGGCTGCAGGAGCTGCATTGCACGTGAGACTGGTGCAGGGAAAAACTGGGGAGCAGAGCCTGGGAACTATTTGTTCCGCCAAGATAAATGCCATGATAAATGACTTTCCACTTCTCTCTCTCCCTGTAAGATTTTTTTTTTAATGTTCACCATCATTCACTAAATARGGGGCTTTTATAAGAACACGTCTCTAATTTCTATCATTAGTGACATATGTGCAGACGCAAGGTTTTGGRTAGTCACCAGTCACACCACTTACTGCTTATTGTAATGTCCCAACACTTTCCCTCCTTCCTCACCATCCCAAAGCAATTAGCAGGAAATTCAGCTGCTGGACACATTTTCGCAATCTTCCTTCATTCTTTATTTACTGTAAAAGAAGCTGGAAAAAAAATGCAAAATCAGTTCCTCTTCCGAGGATGGATTAGTTCTCTCATCACATCTCAGACTCTCTCTCCCCTGCCCTTTCCCCAACTGTATCCCAATTTCTGATGAGCTGTGATGAAAAGCAGGCAGGAAAACAGCTGATTGCTGCCCATGAATTCCTCGAGTGAACATGTTTCAGAGGTGACGAGCGTGACAAAAGCTGAGCACTTGGAGCTGATAGCATCCCTTCCTGCATTAGACAGTGACTTGTACTGAGTGAGCTGAAACTTCGCTTCTGGATCATTCATAGCAGGACGTGATGTAATTTCCTGCCATGCAAAGAGAAAATTAAATGCCCAGTCTATTGCTTTTAATAAGGARGGTTTTTAGCAATGGGGATGGGATACGGTGAAGCAGTAGAGGGACTGGCTGAGGCAGGGGGAAGCAGCAGATTGGTGGAGAGGGCGAAGCGAGCTGGTGTCTGCTCTATCAACTGGTGTTTCCCTCTTTAAACAGAGCCTTGGACATCACTGCTTCAGGAATGAAGTACTCTCTGCTGTGAGCACAGRCATCAAAACCTGGCCTCACAGAAACGGGATCTTGCAGATCTCTTGACATTTCCTTTTGATGCTCCGCACAGTTGAACAAATAGTTCACAGGTCTGTGCAGCCRCGGAGTTAGGCTTGAGGGAGCACCTTCCCCTGCTTTTGGAAAACAAAGAGGGGATGGGGAGGAAGATGTGTTGCTGAAAAGCTTTAAGCCAGCTCTGGACAACTGAAAGGCTCAGAGGGCTCTCCCCTTCCCTGCTCCTGGCCTGCCCTCCTTCCCCTCCACCRCCCTCACTCCTCAGCCCGAGCCCAGGCTGGAGCAGGAGAAGGAGAAGGAGAAGGAGGAGGAGGAGGAAGAGGAGGAGGAGGAGGAGGAGCAGGACTGCACCAGAGCAGGGCTGTAGGCCAACACTGAGGGCTTCCCCAGGGCTTCTGGGGGAAAATTGGGACCATGCTTGTAATTCAGAAGGGCACCTCTGGCTGTCTCTGCTGAATAGAGGAGAGCATCAGCTCAAAATGTCTTCTCTCTGTTGGACTCAGASGAATAGAGAAATTAAAAAAAAAAGCTATGAAAGCACGATGCACTGCTTGGGGTACAGCCCACCAGTGCTTCAGCCCATAACTGGAGTCTTCTTCATCTCCTTCCCCCTTTCCTTGCTCATTTTAGATTTGCCTTTAGACATGAAGAAGTCTAGGTCCTTATTCTCAAGGCAGGGAGCGGGGGAAGAGTTGTTTTTCTGAATGAAATATATAATTTGGAGTTAAGCAGCCCTGGTTTATCCTCCCAACTCTGTCTCAGCCTCCATCTCTGAAACACGTACACTCCTGAAACAGGTACACTCCTGACCACCCTTCTCCTGGCTGTTTGGCCAGGCTGGCAGAGCACTCTGAACTGTAGGCTGACAGTTAGAGGTTGCTGTTATCGCTTACAGCTGACTAAAACCCTTCTGAAAGAATACTGCCTTTGTTATAGAAATACAAATMGGTAGGCATTTTGATTAGCTGTCCTCTTATCACTGGTGGCTGTTTAACAGGGTTGTCTTGGCTAGAGCTTTATCTTTTTTCTGACCTGTGTAACAGGTCCAGATGGGACCTCCTGAGAAGGGTGTTATTGCCCAGGCACGTTCCTAACCCTCCACCAGATCAATGGTTTGTGTTTTTGTAACTGAGTAGATGAGAGAACTGTATGAAGAAAGACATAAATGGGTTAAAAAAAAGACACCCCAGAATGCCCAAGCTCAGACCATTCGTGCCTTTGAAAACCTTTGGTCTGTAGCTGTAAAATAGCCATATCACATTATTGCTGGATAACTTATCCATGTATGAATGCTTTATGGATCTTATGTCCTATGTCTCGTGGCCCCCATGTAAAGGTTGGGGGAGTAATTACCTAAAGCTTGTTACCTGTATGTCTTTTGCGTGTGACCAAGAGCCACATGTACATCCAGAGARAGTGCAGAAATGAAACTGGTTTGGGGAAGTTAGTTCAAATGGTGCCTACACATTYGGGATCTCCAAGGTCAAGGGTAGGAAGCATGCGGGCTAAGGTCCAAAATCCCAATGAGACACAYGCACAAATCGTGATATTCATAAATTCACGGTCCTTGTGGCTCTTAGTCACATGCAAAAGCCCTAACAAGGCTGCACTGCAAGYGATGTAGTAACCTTGATAACCCGTTATAGCAAGTTTTAACAAATCCTACAAAAATGCTTTTRTGCATCAGCCAGAATGTTAGAAAAGATCTCAGGGAAGTCAGGTGTGCAGGAAGGTTTATTACAGAAGATCCAATCAGTTATAAATCCACATTTAACTTTAACAGCAAACTGCAGACAGTGTGACCTTCCCTGTCCCTTCCCAGCCTCTGCTGTAGACCATATGCTCTTCCGTCTTTTTTATTATTATTTGTCTTTTATCACAGTTGTTTTAAATCATATTGTGTCTGTAGGRGCTTCCTGAGCTAGATGAGAGTGGTATGATTGTTTAAAGGCAGCTCCAGCGTGCACCCAAGTGTCAGGAGGTGCGTTTGCTGTAAGGTGGGCAGGAGATAGCTGGTGGGCAGGGCAGGCAGCGCTTCCTCGGAGAGGGCAAAGGGCTAAAGGCCGCACCGGAGAGATGTCCCTAATGCAGCTGAGAACAACATTCCTGTCTTTTCCTTGTCCTGAAAGTCACTGAAGAACAATTTTGCTAATACAATAAACTGAAGCATCTGATTCAGTTCGCTGTTAACTTAAGGGGGCTGTTATTCATGAGCATCTTCCAAAAATCTGGAAGTTTCATGCATTAGTATGAACTGATTATGCATCTGAAAAAATAATTTGGGAAAGAACAGTATTTATGCATTCTGTCTAGTTTACCTGCATACCTTTACTGTTTTACTATTTATTTATTTTCTGGAAATAAAAAAAAAAGTTTGAGGCAACCAGCTTAGTTACTGTTAAACTGTTTTAAGGTCCTGAGCACTAGTGGCTTGTTAGGATTCATGGATGCTTTTGTCTTTATCCTTCCATGCTGCTGAGCACAGACAACAGACACAACCCACCTGAGAAACTGATGAATGAGAAGTGATGAATATCWATGTTAAAGTGAATATGTAGTGCTTTGTATTCACATAAACCTTTTGTGATGAATACATAATGTTAACATCCACAATTATGCTAAAAATCAATAAATGGATACCAGCACTCAAATATCTGTGAGCTACAATTAATTTTTAAGGGATTTACAGAGAGGTTATGGCCATAGTACTGTTAGCTGGGTCTCTTGTGCCTGGTGGAAATCATATTTAATTCTAATGAAGGAAATACTAGAATTAATTGATGTAGTGGGAGAATCAACTCTATAGTTGTTAAGATTTTTATTTTTTTTCCCCAAAGGAATAATTTCTTGAAAAGGCAAGTTAGGACCCACTGAAAAAGCGCAGTATTGCTGGAGAGAAGAGATTTTAGGGTAAAATAAACTCTAAGCAGAAAAGTATGTGAGATAAATATATGTGTATGGAAGAATCTTAAAGGATTGCTGAGAGCAAACAGCTCGTGCGCTGCTCAGGGACGGAGGTGGTGGGAGGAGATTCCARAGCAGCATAAATCAGACTTTCTTTGGATCCGTCTGGAGAAAATTACCAGTCTCATCCTGAAGACTTTTCCCAGGAATGACAAATAGGAAGGAAAAAAAGACCAAAATGACAAATGATTAGTTTTGAGTGACCATAAGTTTTGCTTGGCTTGGAAGTCATTTTTACAGATGGTCATTTTKTCTGTGTTTCCCATTGAGACACCATAAACTTGTGTCATGGACATATAACAAGCCTTACATGACCTTTTCCTCTTTTTTTGACTTTGTATTGTAGGGAAGAGGTGGCAGTATTTGAACTGGTATCTAGTAGTAAGATGTGAGATGAGTGAGAGCACGGCCATCGGAGGACTGCCATCTCCCGCTGCACTTGGCAAATCCTCCACAGAGGGTATCTATTTCTTCACCCTCATTCAATCCTTCTGCAAGGTCTGGTGCTTCGTATTCTCTAGCAGCGACCACGCCAACTTGTGGAAGCTGATGGCAGTGTTTCCACCAGCTTGGCTGGGAAGGGAGTGTGGCTGTTCTTGCTGACTTTGCAATGAATGGTACAACCCAAGGCGAAACTATCTTTTGAACCTAGACTCTGGGAGACAGCTAGTGAGCCCCAAGAAGGGTCTGGTCACGCACTGCAGACAAGCAGTCCAAGGGTGTACCTTAGCATCAGGTCTTACCAGCTTTTCAGGTGTTGCTGCACCAGAACACAAAATCAGAACAGCAGGAGAGATTCAGCAAGCTTTTTAGCTATGAAATATAAAACTAAACCGTATTTGATAATCTATGCTTGAAGGAATTGTTCATGAAGGCAATCTCCTTGAGGCTTTTTATCCARTCTCATTTCTTCCAAATGCAGTGTGATTCCTTCCACCGCGGCATTACCACTGAGAGCTCATTAGCCTGCATCTGTAATGGAACTGCTGGAAGTATGGTGGACTTCGAGAAGATGATGGGGTTTGTTACAGAAGGGGAGGATTAAACTTTTTACYCTTTACACATGCTGTCGTGAGGAAACACCTTTCTTCTGCATTTTTTGGTTTCTCCATCTATGGGTTTTGGCAGGTCCTTAGAGCACAGGAAGCTGAGAATGCTGCCAAGTGCTTATGAACTTAATTCGTCATGCTGTCACTCACACGCCTGTCCACCAGGCTCCAGGTGTGTAGGAATGCCTGTGTAGAAGCACAATCATGGTACCTCTGCACTGAGAACACCAAATGCAGTTAGCGTAGAGTGCTGAGGCATTCTCCTGATAGGAATGGTACTTCTAGCTCCATGGTCTGCTGCCCTGTTTGGACCGATGGTGAGAGACTTGGTCTTACCTGAAGCTCACCTGAAGCGCAGGTGAAGTTCTAAGCTGCCATAGCTTTTAAATTCAAGTGTTTTCTTAGTGGTTTTGTTTCCCATAAGATTTCTCAAGGAACACGAGAAAAGTCGGAAGAGGTTTATACTTTTCTCCCTTCCTGGTTTTGGACAAATACAACTCCATTGCTTAGTGTAGTGATTTACTTTTGCTTGAACAGGAAATAAATTTTAGTTAAAAGCCTGCTATGCAGTTGTTTTAGAGCAATCCTCCTCCCAAAAAAATGTTGCTGTCCAGAAGATAGAAGTTAAATTATATTTAATAACAGAAGTTTACAAAATGTTATAAAAGCTTCTTAAAGTTAGGCAAGTGTTAGTAGCCATAACCATTGCAAAGCACAAGTTCATTTGCTCACAGAGTGAATAAACATTTTAACAGTTATAGCTATCAAGAGCTGTGCTGGTATTTAGTTTGTTTATAGTCRTTTGATCAGATGGTATTGAATTTGGAAAGACCTTGCTTGGTGCAGCAGGGTAAGTTGTGGCCACCACGTGGCCGGAGGGTGTGAGCTGGATGGCAATCAGACAGCAAACCAAGAGTTATAAAATGCAGTTGTACAGTGTGAAAAGGCCCCGGTAGTTTATTCTGGCATCCCATGCTCTAACACTGGGTGGCAATTTAACACAGAGATTTACTGCCACACCTCTGCATTGCAGGAGGGAAAGGTTCTGATCTTTTGTTATTTTGGGTCAGTGACAGACCCATGTGCAACCTTCCAAGTTTATAATTTTGCGGGACAAAAACTACCTCCAAGCTTCAAGTATCTGCCAGTTGGGTCAATGGAGGTGAAGCTCTGGGCAGGTGAGCTGCACCAGGGAGCATCTTTTAGAGTCATAGAATCATAGAATGGTTTGGATTGGAAAGGACCTTYAAAGCTCATCTAGTCCAACCCCCCTGCYRTGGGCAGGGACATCTTCAACTACATCAGGTTGCTCAGAGCCCCGTCCAGCCTGACCTTGAATGTTCCCAGGGATGGGGCATCTACCACCTCTCTGGGCAACCTGTGCCAGTRTTTCACCTCCCTCAGTGTAAAAAATTTCTTCCTTGTATCTAGTCTGAATCTATCCTCTTCTAGTTTAGAACCATTCCCTCTTGTCCTGTYGCAACAGGTCCTGCTGTCGCCATCTTTCTTATAGGCCCCCTTTAAGTACTGAAAGGCYGCARYAAGGTCTCCCTGAAGCCTTCTCTTCTCCAGGCTGAACAACCCCAACTCTCTCAGCCTTTCCTCATAGSAGAGGYGTTCCATCCCCCTGATCATTTTTGTGGCCCTCCTCTGGACCCGCYCCAACAGGTCCATGTCTTTCCTGTGCTGAGGACCCCAGAGCTGGAYGCAGGACTGCAGGGGGGATCTCACCAGAGCAGAGCAGAGGGGCAGAATCCCCTCCCTYGACCTGCTGGCCACGCTGCTTTGGATGCAGCCCAGGATAGGGTTGGCCTTCTGGGCTGCGAGTGCACATTGTCAGCTCATGTCCAGCTTTTCATCCACCAGTACCCCCAAGTCCTTCTCAGCAGGACTGCTCTCAATCCCTTCATCCCCTGTATTGATATCGGTGGTTTCCTGGTATTTTGTGGTGKCTCTGGAAGAAGCAGCTCACTGTTGGAGGAGCTGCACGTCCCAGCCTTGGACAGCGAGAGCCACGAGAGCTACGGAGGGGAAGACTGTGGCTCCCACAGCAGTGCTGGCGAGGCCACGCAGAGCCAGCCACAGGCGGCATTAGCTGCAGGCTCCTGTCGGCACAGCTCTGCTGCCGTTCACGTGGCATAGCCCTGACATGGGATCCACATCTGAACTGCCCAGGAGCCGAATGTTAAACTCAGCTGATCTCGAGGGTGTTAATAAAACTGTTCTGCAACCGTGGCATCCCATTTTCCATGGTTGATTATCTTCATCAGAAGAGAGTAAGGCCCAGCAGGTGACTTAAAGGCACTCCAAAACCTGGAGTCCTGTTTCATACTCATGAAAGGAGAGGACATTACCTGTTGGTAATGCAGATATTGTGCAGGCTCAGAGTAGGGAAAAGGTGATTTCTAATCCCAGCTCTACTACTAGCTTGATTTTGTAGTCCTGGTCATGGCCTTTAACCTCCCTGTGTCTGGGTTTCCCATAGTCCACATGAATGCAGTACTGTTAACTTCCTTCACTTGCTAATTGTGTGGAGAAGTTCCTGTCTGTAATCCTGAAATTTGTTTAAAATCATCTTTCTGATTGTTGTTACGCTTTGTGGGAGATGGGAGAGAGTGYAATCCCTTCTTCCCACTTAGATTAGAAAAGCTTAGTTATGAGACAGGCAGGATGGGGAGGACAGGCTGGAGAGGAGCTGTACCTGGTTTGCCTCTACAGCTCTTCGGGAGAGCATTGCTTTTGTTTATACTTTTGAAGCTATTCTTACTTCATTTCTTTTAAACACTGTAGTTTCCTCTCAGATAATTTATCCAGATACATGAAAAAAAGATTTCAGCCATTCAGTGGAGATGGCTGGCATAAGTTGGTTCCAGGGCAGTCGGGCATGAGATGTGTGTGGTCCCARAGCTGTCTCACTGTGCTAGCACGAACATACCTGGGAGGGTGGTCTTGGGTGAGACTTCCAGAGACTGGATTGATGTACACCCATGGGCTTGAAGCATCATCAGAGCTAACAGAATCATGCTAGTACTTCGCGTCTGCACTTAGTTATGTGGGCAGCGAAGCAGTGGTGGGGGGAGACATGGGGAGCTGGAGGTGCAGCTGGAGTAGMTGCTGTGCCAGGTCAGGCCCAGATGTACATCTTGGAGCAAACAGAGCACACCCAGGGCAGCTCAGTGTGCACCCAGGACAGCCCTGGGCTCACCCGGAGCAGCTCAGCACGCACTCAGGGCAGCTGAACGTGCACCCTTTGGATGGAAGGAGTCTAGCAAACACATCTGGAACTTGTTTCCCAACAAGAACATTTATTTTTGGCTAATTTAGTACTCTGCAACTTCTTAGGACAAGTAGGTTTTTTTATTTACTTTATGATGGGCTGTGTAAGTATGAGTAAAAGTTGGTTGTTTCACTAGTGGTGAAGAAAATATAAAAAAAGATCCTTTGGCAAACACCCACACAGAAGTTTTTAAAAGCCGTCTCAAAATATTAAACTGCATCTGTAGGCTGCAGCTACTCCTCCACCACTGTGTATCCCTGTACTCCATAAAGGGAGTACAAAATGACAGGAAATCACAATAGCAGCTTTTAAAGCCACTTTTTGTGTTTTTATAAATAGCTACCCAATTTGCAGAGCAGTGCTGTATTGTCCCCATGCATTGTTATACTTGCTGTACTGCCATGTATGTGCCTGGAAACAAGAAGGAGGAAATTATACAGGCTGGAGCATCCCAAAGATATGCTGGGCAAGGTATGAATTCCCCTCAGCATCTTCTTAAGGGAAACTTGCCAATTTTTGCTTTCATGTTCCTATGGCACAATTCAGAGTCTCTGCAGTTGTTCAGAGCTGGTTACACTTAGACCCCAGCTGATGCATATTCAATACAACAAGGGTTTGGCATAAGTACTGAGACCATGAAAGAACRAAGCTTAAACAGTTGGGTGAAAGTAGGAATATTAGTGAAAAATGACAAAAGGTAGCTTGTAAATTAAGAGGACTTAGAATCTCCATGGCCAGCAGAAGCTCTTTCCCTSCATCAGACTTCTGCCCCAAAATGAATCCACAAAGGACATGTTGTATATCATATTTTTCAGAGACGAAAGCTGAGAAATTTGAGGTCTTTCTTAAGCTGGTTTATGTGGTTGTGACCAAACCACATTTACTTGTTTAAAACTACAGAATTTCAAAATAAAGACCTTCATTGATGCTGCTTGTGCCCTGATGCCAAACTCCCTTTCCTGTATCACAGACCGTCCCGTCCATATATCCCTGCAGTCTGAGCATGTTGCAARCTCCAAACTAATTTAGTACAGGAAGAACACACCCATGAGTCCAGGTGAACTCAAGAATAAGGAATATCTCACTCCCAACGACTATGGAGGGTATATGATTGAATACCTATGTTTATACTGGATAATTTTAGATTAAGAAATATGAATGATAAACTTTGCTGACAACATGCAGATTCTTTCCTATACTTATTTTCCATTTGTGGACCATTCATTGCAATTTTTTCATTGCAATTTTTTCATTGCTGATATTGCATCTATTTTTGTTAAGTTTCATGGGACATGAGTCGCACACTGTTGATTCCTTTGCCCAGTTGGATTATCTTAGTGACTAAACCAGGTTTTCATTGCTAGTCCTTGCCATTGCAGATTCAGAACTTATTATTAAGTAGTGCACAATACTTAGTTAAAAATCTGCTGTTCCCATGAGCTTTCTTACCAGTTAATTTATTTGCTAGAATATTTACAGTGGTGGCTATAACTGCCAGAAAGTCAGAGATTCTTTGTRTTTGGGAATAAAAAGTGGAAATTTCAAATCTTCTCATGAGCAACATGAGAATTGCAAAATGCTTTCAAAATTATTTTTAGAAGTTTCTTTTTGAAAATTTCAAAATGAAATTGAGTGTGGCAGTCATCCCTGCTTGGGCGGTGAGGGGGTGGGAGATTGGGCATCGAGAAGCGGTGGCCAAGTGGAGCCAGGGTTTTAAGGACTCCTTGCAGTGGTAGCTTCAGAGAGGCCGAATATGAGCTACGCCTTCCAGCCTCCACAGGAGACGGCCCGGAAAGGCTGCGATCCTTCAATCTGAGCAGGTCACCAGGGAAAGTGGCTGGAAAGCATGCAGGGCTGGACCCGCCAGCCGGATTTGGTCAACAGTCTTCCCAAAATGCRTATGGTGGGATGAAACATCTGGTGTTTGACGATACTGGTGCATTGCCTCGAAAACATTGTGTTCAGAAACCCCCAGCCTGCTCCCAGACCTCCGGGGCACCTGGGACCCTCAGAACCTCCCTTGCGGCCACGTCAGTCAACACTTCCAGCTCTGAGGACCTCAGCTTTGGTTTGTGGCCAAGGTAGTGGCTGTCACATCTGCTCAGCACTCGTGTCCGTCACTCGCTATTAACGTGTTGGGCAGGGCTCCCCACCCACGGGGTCTGACTGGGGCAGCTGGTATCACTGGGGTCTGTTTACAGCTTTGAGTCAAGGCTGAGTGGGAAATCCGTTCTGTAAACACACTGAGGAGAGTGGATGTTATTTATTTAGTGCGATAATACAACAGCAGTGGGTTAGTCAAACAGTGATTAGCAACAGGTCATGCTGTAATTAGAGGGTCTGTTGCAGTTGGCTACCTCTTACTGAATGCCACCAGTAAGTCGTCAAGTATCTGGGGTAAGCAGGGGATTAGTTTGGGAAGCAAGTGCTTTCAGGCACAGTTAGGACTGTTTGGGAACATGCGGATCTTTTTATTTGCCTCCCTTTATCCTAGCAATTAACGTAACACAAGGCTCTGAAGTGGCACTTGCTTCTCTCTTAGTTGCATGAAATCTTGAACAAAAGCTCCAAGCAGCTCTCTTGAGTGATTAAATCTCATCTGAAAGAGCTTGAAGTCTCAGGGGGTACAAAGGAGTAATTCTTTTCTCTCCTCTTATAGAAGGGGGGAAAGGAAAGTTCTGCTCCTCAAGTACAGGTTTATATTTTACATATGTCTTTTTTYTTTTTCCTTGTTCTTGCTATTTTAAGAATCAAGTTTCTACAATTCTATTGTCTGAACATCAGAAGTTTCTCTTGCTTAGACAGGCAGTGAGATTCTGGCACCTCATATGTGAAAGGAAAGAAAGTACCTCAATTGGTTAACTGCGTTCACAGGTTTTTGCTGAATCTTCCTTCCACTGAATGATTTGCTGTGTTTAAAGAATGAAGGACTGAAATCAGTGACTAGAGACGGCAAATAACTACTAGGTAAATGTCACGCACATCAGTCTGGATACATTACTCAATCTTCACACCCTTGGTTGCTCCTGCAATGCCTTCACATTGCAATTTCATCTTTTCAGTCATAGCTTTCCTCTCCATTAGCCCGACTGTGCAGAGCGGCTCCCATTTCTGCTCTCCGTTATCAGATCGGCTCACAGATTTTGCCTTACCATTATCTGCAGAGATTTGCCTCGCGATAGGAGTGTGTTTGTTCGTGCTGTGCTGCTTGACTGCGGCAGTCGTAATCAGTACAAGTCAAATCTATGCATCTTCTTGCGTGTCTGAATTTGCCTGGTTTCAACTTCAGCCCCCAGAACGTCTTCTGCCACTGAGATTGGCCTGTCACCAGTGTCCTGTTTCTTGAGTATGTACTTGCAGGACATACCCAAGTCCTTCTTCAGCCTCTCCTGGGATAAACTAAATAGATTACTCTCCAGAAGCATCCTATGGTAACAGCATCTCTTCCAGTTCTTTCATAAGGCTCATGGCTTTTCTCTGATGTATTTCCAGCTATCCAACAGCTTTCTTATATGTCAACATCAGCATGGAGTAAGGTACCATAGCAGCCTCATACCTGCTTTCTCATTTCAAGATCCTCCTGAGAATTGTGTTAGCCACAACAAATGGCAGTAGGCACTTGCATTGAGCCGATGATGAGCAGGGACCTAATTTCTTTTTCAGAGTCATCTCTTTCCAAGGCCAAATTGTCCCCGTCCTGTAAATACTGCCTTTATTTTGGCTTCCAAATATGTTGCCTTGCCTTTGCTATACTCAAATGCATATTGTTTTCTTGCAAAATGTATCCAAGCAATCCAGATTGCTCTGTATCAGTATGCTGCCTGTTAAATTTATCAATCCCCCTGATCTTGGTCACCAGCAAACTCTTAAGTGATGATTGGTATTGACCTTGCTTCTTTATCAAAACTTCATGTAATACCAAATCAAATGCATTTCTGAAATCTGAGAATATAGCAACTTATTACAGCAATATTGTTGATTATCACTGAAAATACCAAGATGGCAAATTTATTCTTCTCTAATCCACACTGATTTGCCAAATTCTATTCCCCGTCTTTAATTCTCGAATTGTATTCTTTATGAGCCATTTTATTATTGTGCTGGAGAGCAATCTGGGATTGATAGGCTTATAATTACCTAGATTATCCACTTTATTCTTTCAAAATATTGGTACATTTTTTTATTAACTCTGATTGTCCAAGTTTCCTGGAAATCAAGATCAACCAYGTGTAAAGTTCCTTACCCAACTCTCTAAAAAGTCTTTTTAAAGAAAAAGATTCCATTAACTGGACTTGCTAATTTTGAAGTGTCTAGCATTAGTAAATGCTGTTTAACATTTTGTTTAATATCTGCGGGGATAGAAAAGTTCATCACCACATAATACGGCTCCCAAAAATAGAACAGAAGTATTTATTAGCGGTGTCTGCTTCTCCTGAATCATGGTTAACAACTCTACCATCTTCCAGCTGATGAGCCTAACTTTTAATATTTCTTTTCTTCCCAATATGCTCAAAATCAACCTCTTCTGCAGCCTACAGATTTGTCTACAACTGTAACTGCTTTCTGACCATTCCCAAGCTTTTACTACATATCCACAGCTACCAGCTTCCCCTTTCTTCTCATTACAGTATTTTTTGAAAACACTACACAGCTGTGACATCCGACCCGTGCCTCCCTGCAGGGTTGTTGGCAGGGAGGCTTCTCTGTGCTGCAGGTCTGTGACCTGGTGGCTATCGCTCTCTTCTGTTTACATCCTTCCTTCTGTTTTAGCTCACTGTTTTCAGATGTGTTAAAAACATTAGATATTGTCTAAACTCTTTAATGCACACGTCTGTCTCTTCATATATTCCTGCGCTGGCTTTTTTTCTGTTTGCTTCACAGAAACATAAAGAGTTGCCACGATCACCATTTCTTAATCCAGTAAACATTTCCTCTTAGTGTAGCACCATGATGTCCCATGTAGAAGCCTTGGCCAAATGCACTCACGCTCATCCTTTCTTCTACATGATACATCTGGATGAAGGAATAACCCACAGAGCCGGCTCTGTAGAGTTGATGCCTGGTCCAGGGTAACTGTCTGCTGCTTCAGCACATCTCATCCTCAGTGGGATGCACATCCAAGTATCACCAGAAATGAGGGGTGAAGCCCTCTGCATTCAAGTGCTGCCAGATTTTCAGTTCCTTCCTTCCTTCAGGGATCTGCTGATTCCCTGCAGAGCTAAAGTAAGCAGGGGCATTAGGAAGCCTGCACTTCACTAGCAGTGCAAGGCGGGACGCCATTACCACGCTTCCCCCAGGAGGGAAGCAATGGCATGGGGTACATTGTAGAGAGCCTGACAGAAACCAGCCTGAGGACATTTTTCAGGGAGTAGCAGCCTGAAATGAGCAGAATTTGAAAAATGCACTTGTTCAAAGTATGTGTGCTGGTAGAAATAACTGTTCTCTGTGAAACCATTGAAAATGAGCCACATGACATCTCATAGCTGCCAGGTGTCTGGTGCCAGGCACAATTAGTGTCTGGACAGCTTGTTTTACCTGGAGAGTCTGGCTGATGAGAACTCACAGCCCACCTAAAGCATGTCCTGTCATTCTTACTTTGGAAATAACCATTTGAAAGTAGCTTGCTCTGTGAGCTCATTTATACTTTTCCCCCTTCCCATCGGGAGAGCCATAAGGCTTGCAGCTTTAGCCCACCAAAAAACAACCTTCAGGGTCAACCTTCAAGGTCTCATAGCTCCAAGTTTATTTTGGTTTCTTTTCTTCACTTTTAATGACCTGAGAAGGATTCAGTAATTTGGTAACTTATTTTAAAAGAAGTTGAAAACATTAGCAACATCTTGGAAGGTGCTGAATTCAGCATAGTTTGGTAGGGAAAGACACTTCTCCACGTGCATACCTCCTAAACAGGGGAGCACCAGACCCAACTCATGCACAACCCCTGCCAACACAGCTCTTGGCCCCATGCTGCCTATCATAGCCCAGCAGGCCTGACCCTGACTTACAAATATCTGCTCTGTGATGGGATCACTTATTGCTTCCACCTGGGATGATGAGCTGGTAAAGCCTGCAGCTGGGACACAGGCTCTTGTTTGAGTCCCCTTGCCCTGAACTGCTGCTAGCACTGCAAGSGTAGTGGCATGACTGCCAGCACAGCCTGGTTAGATACTGAGCCCACGGTGATTGTTTTAACTGCTTTCTCTCAAGAAAAATTGTATACTGCAGTTGTTCCTCTCTGACCACCACCAGAGAAGGTCACTGCTTTATTGCTGCAGTATGTAAGTACCTACAATCATCTCAAAGTAGTTCTGTTACTGCTMTGAAATATTTGGAGCAAACTCTTCTGTAGGTAACATCAGAGCCTGTGTGCTGAGAGTGTATTATAGCACATTCCCTCTTGCATCATCTCCATCTTTCAAAAAAGTAATTAATTAATTAACCTTTTGACTTTCCCTGATGGTATCAGCTTCTTAACCAGAAAAGATGATGGCTGTGCACTTTATATATTTTGTACAGATCTGGAGAATCACATGGTCTCTTGGGGACTGTGATTATTTTAGCTTGCTGCTCAACTAACTAATTTTTTGAAGTAAGCCAGAGGCAGATCAGGTTTAAGATAAACGTATTCAGCAAGTTTTCTTTCCAGAAGCTGTCATCCTTTAATGGAGTGTGAAGAAATGGCAGCAGAGGTATGATTCAGTTGGGTTGGTTACATATATCTGCAGCTCAGAGCTCCGGCGATTTTGTCTCTCCTTCATTTTCTAAAATGACCCATGGAGTCATGGTATTTCCACCCCAGTGCAGGGGCAGGAGAAACCTCCTGGCTCTGGTCTGCCTGTGGCAAGCAAGAAAGTTGATGAGAAGGTGTGCATGCGATGCAATGAATTAAACTATGTCGGAGGTTGACTCGGACTATGAATTAAACTCGCTCGGAGAGGTGTGTCTGTTGGCAACAGCTTCACACTTTTATTAGTTTATTTGTCTTAACCCTCCATGTGTAGAGAGTTTGGGGGGGGGGGTTGGTTTGGTTTTTCTTAGCAAGGACAGTGCTCAAGTCAGAGCAGGTCTGTTGGCACCCTTGGGTAGGAGGGGTAAGGTCTGTGCCTGTAGGCTTTCATGCCATGGGTTATAAATTTCCAGCTAAGCCTCTGTGAGATGTCCTCTGCTGCAAAAGTATTCAGACAGATGCACACCAAAACTTCCCATCAATAGTCAGTTTGGTCAGACAGAAGTAACAGGGAATCTTTAATGCTTGAGATTTAAAGCTTCACCTAAACACTTTGCACAGCTGAAATCACAGAAGATGTAATTCAGCACAACCCTACTGATTTCTTAGTCATAGTTACACAGAAATAATTACAGCAAAGAAAGATACGTAGGCCAGGAAATACTCTTGTTTCTGCTGAAGTCCAGGGGTTGCAGAACCATAAACACAGCAACTGGTGTGTCTCGGCACCGGGCTTCAAAGCGGGAGGTTATTTCCTGCTTGCGTTTCACAGGCTACAAAACCATCTTATGGCAGCAATAAAAATAAAGCAGAGGAATTTTATTCCAACACAATAAAGTTATAGTCATGCATGACCTCCAGATGGGGAGTGGAACATGTCCACTGCACAATGACCCATGCAGGACATCGGGCAGRAGTTGAAGGTAGTGCAAAGGGTGAGTTACACTCGAGTCCCCCTCCTTGTGCTACGAATGAATCACAGTGCCCGCAGTGCAGTGGCAGCCTTGGAGGGCTCCTCTCTGCAGAGCACGATGAGGAATCTTTCCTGGCTTGCTCATCCGCTTTGACTCATGGTTCCCCTCCTTGGCCTGGGTGACGCAGTGCTACCTAAGTGGGTTTGCAGGCAGGGAATGGGACAGGAACAAAAAAACCAGGTGAAATATGCTTCTCTGCACAGCTGGCAAAGCATAGTATCACGTATTGAAACGCAGTAGCTGGGAGTGACTCCAGGCTCCCCCTGTGACATTTCAGCACTCGGTGGCAGGAGGGAGGTGGCTCCTTTCACTGCTCTTTCCCTCGGCTGTCTCAAGGTGGCAACTGCCGGCGCGTACTCGATTAGCAGAGCTCAGAACAGCGCAGCRGTGTATCTCTGTGATAAGGTGAATGCCCATGGTAATGTGCATTTTCCACGGGTCACTTTCTGTTTGCTTTGGAGCAGGGTAGCTTTTTAAACAAGAGGCTGGAGCCTTTGGCTGCTGTAAACCAGAGGATTGCCATTGAGTGACATGGTCACTACCCATCGCTGCCTGCCATGTTCTTGCTGGGGTATGAGCTAACCTCTGCCACGAGACCACCAGCACTTGTCTCTAAAGTTCGTTTGCAGTAGGAGGGCACTATACTGGCTAGTAATTTATTAGAGAATTGGTAAAAGCAAGGATCTTGGGTAAAGTRTAGAGCTGCTCTCAACTGCAGCAACACCAGGTCACCGTGTGTGTGCAGCCGTCTGTGGAGGCAGAGCTGAGTTAGGACAGTGCTGGGCRTCCCGTAGCTCATCCAGCGAGCTGCGCCTTACCTTCAGTACCATCACCACGTCAAAGCTGAAGGATTTACCTATTYCCTAGCATTTATAGTGTATGTTTCTCTGCTGTGTAAACAAAGTAAGTTTATTTRACTGCAGGCACAGAAAGCAAGCTGGTGCCTTTCTGGGGCAGTGGTTTCCATACCCTGGGTCTGTGCTGGTGTGAGAACAAGAGTAGCTGGAAAGTGTGTTTTATGGGGAGGGAAAATTCACAGTGAATTATGGGGAAGTTTGAGCAAGAAGGTAGCCTGCATGGTAGCCCTGTACAAATCCCCATCAAACACACGTATAGTTTCTAGTCCTTTGCGGTGATGAGGAGCACCAGCATTGTGGCTTGTCCTTATAAACACAAACCCATTTGTGACAGTGTCATAGAAATCCTGCCCATCTGTGTTTCCACCCACACTTCTGATGCACTCGCTGAAATCAACCACCCTTCTTGCCTTCATTTGTTGATTGATATGTCTTACTGTATCTTCATCTTTTTAAGAGAMCCATGGTCTCGCGCTGGATGTTTCTCTTGGCTTCCTATATCGAGGGTTTGATATTGCAGTCAAACACTTGGAGCGTGTTGGTTACCAACTGATAGTAATTGCTAAAGGTGAGAGCAGCGAGTTGTGAAATTTCATAACACTACTGTCACAGTAAATAACTCTTCAGGTTTTATAGCGGCTTTCTCTCCTCAGACCCCTTATACAAACGTAGCACGGTATAGACAAGGATCTTGTACAGATGTCTGCACTGGAACAAAAGTCACCCTTGAACAGCCCATAGAAACTTTACCGGTGTAAATATTTGGTCCAAGAGAACAGGCAATTGCTTCCACGTGCCCTTTCCAAGGGAACAGCCCTTACATTGTGCTCTCTGTTAGTATTTTTTTGGTATTCAAACGTGGAATTTAAACTTTCATTTTTGAAAGTGCAGAATACCTTGGTGTGAGGTTGAAAAGGCACCGAGGTTACAGCTGAGGGGCCGTGACGGCCAGATGGCCATGAGGAGAATCCCGCCTGCCTGCAAACAGGCGTGCACGAGGTGCTGGCTTGTGCCGTGACCCGCGTGCCACCTGCCACTCCTGCGTCCCTCGGGAACACGAGCCTGCTAAAGRGGCCCGTGGTTTGGGTTGTCAAGCCGGAGGCTCTCTCCGTGAGTTTAAAGGGCTGTTTTGAAAAATAACTCTTCAGTGAAAAGACATTTTTTGTGTCTTTTCCTATTTAAAGCCGGACTCCATTTTCTTTTTCAGGTGTTGTGTCACGTTTTTTTATTTTTCTCTTGTTTAAGCAAAGTGCTGCTTTTTAACCTGCTAGAATGACATCTGATTAAAATCAGYCCAGCAATCTGTCTCTGCTGACAACTGAGGGACTTCTTATCAGCTTTGTCCTTTGTGGGGAGAAAAGAGACAGCAGTGACAGAGAAGGCAAGAAGTGCTGTGGGAGGGGGCAGTGCTTTTATCAGAGATGGGTGGTGGAAATGGAGCTATTTTATCTGGGAGCAAACAAGTTCGATCACTCTGGTATTTCCTACTCCCCAAGTGTTGTCATGGGCAGGATATTGGGTTTTGGACTGCTCTGCAGTGATGAGCAAGAAATTATCTTTGGATTGAGATGACTGTCATTCTACAGCATCAGTTTAATGTGGTCTGGGAAGATCTTGTCCAGTTAGCGTCTGCTGACAAGTTCTCTTTCTCTGATAATGACGAAGATGGGGCTACGATAAAAATCACAACCCCAAATGTGAAACGTGGTGGGGRTCGAACAGCTTTTTTATTCAATCACCACTTTACTTTGGCAGATGTTCACTACAGAAAGTGAGGAGCCTCTTGAAATCACAGATTCAGATAGTAGTAGTGGTCTTTATTTATGTGCCTCTGGCCTCAATCAGGAATCACAAATACTGGATGAAAGCTAAATGACTCCCTGTACTTCCAAGAACTTATACTCTGAGATGTGGAGGACAGCAATTTCTAGGGGAAGGCTAAACAGGCTTTCCAAACACCTGCAATATCTTTTTTTATCAGTCCACTGCTCTGTGTTATCCAATAACAATGAGTGTCTGCAGGACATCTACACTGAAGTCAGAGGCTGCATCAAGTCATCGTCACTGCACACCACACTCCGCTCTAAAAAGACAAAGCTGGCAAAGGATGGGGGAAAAGGGCATTTTTTACCTTACATTTATAAACAGAAGAGTGAAGGCTGTGAACTGCAGTGATAAGTCCAATTCTTCACAGAGAGCACGAGACACTCAGAAACTGAATTTAGGGGTTTTTTTCTATCCCTCTCCCTCCTCTGTGGTGCAGTAGAGCAGAAGGAACAGTAAGATATTCATCTGTAGGTAAAATGAAATGGGCTTTTCAGACTGCTCAGTCCACCCTAGATACGGCTTCATTTAAGGTGTCACAAATGATGAAGCAGCACAATCCAGCACTGCAGGAAATGGGGGTGTAAGTTTTTCAGAATGACTCAACTCTTCTGTTGTCATTGGCTCAGCAGTGACAGAAAGTGGAACTAGATGGGGCTTGAGTGGGATGGAAATAAATTGGGTGAAGAATGTGTCAGTGTCTCAGTTAATCAGTGCCTTGCAAGGAAAATGTCTTGCAAGACTGGCATGGCTATTGCTGTTATCTGGTGGGACATTTTCATCTCTACCAGGCAGACCAAGGCCACCACGTAGAGCAAGCGAGTTTGTGGTCACTTAAGAGACAGGATTAGCTGTTGGCCACCAGCTAACTCCTTATGGTCTCTGAGAAGTGTATTCTTTGTTAATACCTTAAAGCCACTGAGTAAAGTTTCCCCAAGAGTCCCTACAGCCTGGTGGGGAAGATACGTCAGTTTATCCATCTCCTCGTTGGATGAGGAGAAACATACCTTTCCTACCCCCCACCACTGTGGAGATGAGGAGGAGAAGGGGCAGAGGTAGGGGAGCATCTGCTAAGGTGACTTGGTGGTGTGTCAGGTGAAGGAGTGAGGCACAAGCATGCAGCTGATCTCATCTTGACAGGTGGATGGTTTCTGATTTCCCTGAATGCCATCAGTGCAGCCTTGCCGAGGCTTATTGCCGGATTGCCTTTCCCAAGCCAGAGCCAGTCTCCTGTGCAGTGATGACTAGGACTAGTCATACACATAYGGTATATCTGTCTTGCTCTTGGTGGCAGTGATTAGTGGAGAATAAAATAAGATGAGGAGTTCTTGCCTCACAAGGGAAGACTATGGAGCTGTCACATCAAGCCTGCTGGAGATGCTGTGCCTGTATTTTTTTTCCATTAAAAAATGTTGTGCTTTGCTGAAGTGAAAATACTGCCAAGAGTACTGACATCAGCTAAGTTTCTCTGGGCGAACAGTTCTTTGCGAAGGCCTTTTTTTTTTTTTTTTTGGTTGGTTGGTTTGGTTTTTTTGTTTAAGAGTTCCATGGTTTTTAATTTTATTCTAATGTAGAAAGTTTCAGTTATTGTAGAGGTCTCCATGATAGCATGATGGTACAGATACTGTGTAACTTCAGTGCACATTAAAATTATGAAATTTTGCAGAGAAATAAAGCAAACAAGGTGATCCTGAACTGGAATTTTGACATACAAAATCACTGAAAAGTTTTTGTTCCATTTTGCAGGAGTTATCAAAATTAATTTTGTGCTGACACCTGAAAGAGTGAAACCATTTTACTTCTCTTCACTGCCTGAATTTAGCCTCTCATGGTAACCGAAGTCCTTAGGTAGATTACCATGGTGAGCTTTTCATTGCAGTCCCTGGTACCAAATCTGAAGAGAACACATACAAGACTCGTTTTGAGATGTATCTGGAGTGCGGCGGCTCAGCCTGCCTCTCCCGTCTGGCCAGCAGAGCAGACCCGTGTCTGAGCAGGAGCCTGTGCTAGAAGCTGGGAACCAGGTTTTTACGAGAAACCAGACCCGGAGCCCCCCGCGGGTTCCCTGGCAGGTTGTGAGTGGGGCTGCTCTCAGCAAGCCCAGGATGGAAAGGCTCTGGAGCCCAGGAGAGGAAGACCATGGGTTTGCAGGACCATTGCCCTCAGCCCATGCTATAGAGCAGGGACTGCTCATGAGCTGTTGGAAGCTGGACGTTCACGTTCAGGAAAACATGACCTGGCTGCGGTGATCTGCATGGCTCCGTGTGCCTGTAATCACCACCATGCACCACGGCAGAGAAGCTCTTTTGTGGTGAAGGAAATATATATATATATATATATATGATGGGCTGGATGGTTTAAGGGGTGAGTTAGGAGGTCAATGTTATCTTTCTGAGGCAGAGAACAGCTTCCTAACAGAGTATGAGTAATCACTTTAATAACAAAGAATAGCACCAGGCCCTCTGTGTAAGCCAGATATATTTACAGAATAACTCGTGGAGATTTTTTTATTACATGGTATTGACGTAATTCTTTTTCTTTGTTGGGATTCCAATGACTATAAGTCTAACCACTGCGGTGTCACGGGGAGAGGCAAAAGGGAAGGAAGACCCACTTTTAAAATCCATTACGGAAAGGATGACAAAAGCTAAATAATGGCATTGGTTTAGTGTCCTTTTATTATATGTTCATTATATGCTTCATCATGTGGGGAAAGACGAAAGTCCTAACAGCCCTTAAGAACACTGCAGGTCTCCTGTACAGTGGTGGGAGGTTTCCGCTCCTGGAGGGCTGTGGAGTGTGATGCTTTAAATGCATTGCCTGTTCAGACCCAAATGTTGCTTGTTTCTATATTTGTGGGGAAAAAGATAACATGTTTGTGGGAGAAGAAAAATGTTCTCAGGGCTGCAGAGCTTAGGAATGTGTAAAGAATTATAAGAAAAAATAAATGGTATGTGAGGTGCAATATAAGAAATGTGGTCGCTGGCTGTCACACAGTGTGTTTTCCTTGTTTTAGAAAGTTTCCCAAGGTRCGCCTTACGCCCTGATACTGGAGGGAGCATGGGGGACTGGGGTAGTGCAGATAGGTGGCATTTTTTCTGTCTTCCCTTATTCCTACCCTCTGCTCTTGCTGGCTCCCCCACATGCACATTTCCCTTGTAATTCAGAACTGTGACAGGCATAACTGCAGCAAAGCAGTTTCATAACTTCCCACTGTAGCAGTAAGTACTAAAGCCACTCTTCTGCATAGCAAGGCACAATTTCCCCTGAATCCGTATCAACAAAATTTGACCAGATTTTCCTTGCGGCATATCTGTGCTATCTCAATAGTAAGACCAGTTTAGTATCTATATCTTATGTCCAGGGGCTGCTTCTGCCCTGCTCTGAATCCTCTTGGTGTGAGGTTCGGTCAACCTCTTTCTGCCTCCGTGGTAAACCAAGATGACAACTTGCTTTTGAAGGATGCTGTAAGGCAGAATTAACTAGTGCTCACAAACTGTGCTGGCAGGCAGAGGAGATGGGTCAAGATCTCTTGTGTTTTGACTGCAATTTATAGAGTGTTCTCTTTGATTCATATTTATCCTTTTTGAAATGACAGGACAGGGAAGAATGGGTTCCTGACCCATTGAAACAAAGCACCGTATCAGACCTATTCTGATATATTTGTGACTGAATTAATTAAAATTAACTTAACCTATATGCCAAACACATGAATGATTTGAAGTGGTTACTTAAACCTCTTTGGAGATGAAATAATTAGGTTTCTTTTTGTCTGTTTGAGCTCAGAGACTATTGGTTGTATTTTACATCCCTAAGACCATCTTCCAGGATATTTTTCCTGCATCTTTGACAGGCAGCTGTCCCAGCAGCTTGCGAGGCATTTTGTTCTATGGAAGAACTCCAGAAGAGCTTTTTTCCCCCCCAAATTAAAGTTGGAGGTCAGGTCTTACAGACACAGAGGTGACTTGATCGGAAACTCTAGATCTCTCACCTTTCTATTTACAAAATACAGCAGTAGTCTTTAAGTCACCAGATTCCAGAGTGCCCTTAGAAACACCAGTTGCAGRCTTAAGCTGTGAATAGTGGCCAAATTCTGAAGGTTTCCACCCTCAGATAAAAACACCCTTTTGACTTGAGTAAGTTTTGCTTGCAAAACTATGTATAGTCTATACCTACTGAAATACTAATTCTAGTAAACACTGAACCAGGCCTGGATAGTGGGTGTTCATTTGCAGTGCAAACCTGGCATCGTATCTAGGAAGTCTGAGTCAGTATTATTACGATCTTTTTTTTGAAGCCAAGTAACCACAATGGCATTATTTGCATTTGAGTTATTACTAATAGCGCCATGGTGTGGCACTATCCTTGGCTCTCTAGAGACATATCACAAGGGGCAACCAACAGTCTGAAGTGCTCAGAAACTTTTCCCTTTTTTTCCACTGGATTAACAGCAGCAACTACACAAACTCTTTATTAAGATGGTGCATTCATTTCTTTGGAGTCATGATGGAATTTTGATAGAATAAAAATCCCATTAATATTTATATCACTTAGTGTTACTGGGAGTAAGTACATTTATTTTAACTTAAGCTGCAAATCATTTAGTTCTTTGTAATTACAGTACTGCTATTAAGTATTCATAAGGCTGTACAATCTAGTGTCACAGGAAACCTATTTTAATTTAGTGGTAAGTCAATGTTTTAATTTTGTGTAAAAACAGAAACTAATTTACCAAGCATTCTTGCTTGTGTTTTCCTAGCCAGGTTTTGCAAGCCTTCTTCAGTTGATTGTAKTTAGACTACGTTTTTGTAGCTTTCAAAATTTGGAAGTTACCATGAAAAGTCTTAGGTCCAGTGCAGCTTACATGTGTGCATGCTGTCGCATGTAATTTTGAATGTAAGCATAGGCTGGAGGAGGTCAGTTATACCATAGTGCTCAGCTCCTTGGTGTCACCAGAATTGCAACATAACATATTTTCATAAACTTCATAAAAAGTTRGTCTTGGAGAACAAGTCTCAAGAATGCTACCTCTATTAGTAATTTATGTTGCTTGCATTTATTTCTAGAAATAAGACTATTTCAGCTGTGAGAGTCTTTGACAGAATATACAGATGGATTTCTKTGAGGTCACTGGGGGTTTCACTTGCAGAAGGACAGAGCAGGTTCACCCGTGGTGTTTTTGTGTGTGTCCCTTTCCACACCAGCACCCATAGCTCGCTGGGTATGGCATGGTATGCTGTGTGTGCTGGTATAAATCCTTGGGTTTGTGTCTTTTGAAATTATTTCCCTACTAATTCATTTGTGGTAATTAGAGGGAAGGAGCTGTTACCATCTGAGGAGGCACTACACAGAAGGGGATTTTTCAACAAGTGACACAAGATGTCTGCGGAGGACTGTGACAGATACAGTCTCAGATGTGATCTGTATCCTATGCATTGTTTCTTACGACTCCTGCATATGCAACTCCTCCTCACCCCTATGGAAACTGAATATTTTGCCAGAAGAGCCTTTTCTCTGTGCCAGTGTAGCAGTCCTTACTGCTACCTTGCTGCAGTTAAAACATCCTCTGGGAATCTAAATCCGAGAAGTCCCCAGGGGAAGTGATGATCACAGAGTGGACTAAAGGTTGATCTTAGCTTCCAGGTGAAGACCTGACTTCGCTTATAAAAGRGGCATTTTTTTTTGTTATTTTCAGTAGAGCCAGTGTTCCCCTGKGCCCTTGAAGCACTCTGTTAGCCCTAGGTTATGCATGAATGGGTGGTGTATGCACAACCACAAAGGGTTATTTATCACTTCAGCTTGATTTCGTGCCTCCAGGCATGCACCTTAGTGTTGTGAGATACAAATATGTCAGGATAGATAACAGAAAATTGTGTAATGACAGCTCTGTGCGATGGTATGACTTCATTTTGACACATGTACATAACTTCTGTTTCCAAGAGAAGCCAGGCCAGAGGGGCAAAATGCAGCATTATGGGGTAAATGTGCATCTGTGAGAGACCCTGTAACTTACAACTGTCCTTTCTAACTCTCTCCACTGCAGGACGAGGTCTCTTCTATGGACATTGAACTCCCAGCTACCTATGCTTATTGCCTGTGATGGAAGAACTTGATGTTAATGTGAGGTAGGATAAACTACACGGCTCCTCCTATTCCGCGCCTCATCCAGCTGGCGAGCTGCAGGGGGGCAGCGGCCGTACGGGGCTTTTGCAAAGCTGCAGGATGGTATTTTCTGTTTGCCTGTAGATGAAGGTCTCTGCTCATGCAGCAATGTCTGGTTTGGGGTTTCCTGGAGCTTCTATGAGGATGTAGTGTCACCCTGTTATTTGTGTAAATGTCAGATGTGGCGTAGCCAAGTCAAGGACTTGCAGTAGGATGGGTAGGGCCCCATCAAAGCCCATCTGTGCCTGCTGAAAGTCTGATCCTAGGTTTTTTCTTTTTGGTCCAATGGTCTAAAAACTTACAATCTCACCTCTGCTGCCTTATACTGGGGCAAGCAAAAAAATGACATCTCTGAAGTAATTTCAAACCCCTGGACACACTACTGGTATTAGTGAGAGACAAATTTCAGTATGGATCATTTTGATCCTGGAAGTGTGATGCCAACAGAAATTGTTCAAAAAGGCTGGAGATCCTGTTTGCAGCTGTCCCCGGGACACAGGGCTGGCATTGGCTCTGCCGTTCTCCCTCAGGTATGATCTGCAGGATCTTTCTGTAGCACTAGGATTTGTCCCTTTTGTTTCTTGGCCTTTTGGCTGGCCAGGTTGCTGGTGATGCTGAACTGTGTGGGGAGCTGAACTGAGACACACCACACCCACTTCACTCAAGGACATCAAACTTCTGACCAAACCCATGTTGCTGGCCCACACACAGGAGGAAGCAATATTCCAGTTGCAGTGAGAGGTGTACCTTTCCACAAAGAGTTTTCTTAAAATCCACTCACGGAGTACCTTTTTGATGTCTCAGGTTTTTATCTGGGGGAGTAATTCTTCACCCTTCCCCTGCCTTGGACACTCAAGTGGCAAGTACATGGGGAAATGTCTTGGAGAAAATTGCTCTGATGGAGACAGATCAAATGTATGTACTCTGGTCTTCCAGCAGACCTTTCCCTAAGCAGTTACTGAACTGGAGGAAATGTGGTACAGAAAAGGGGGGACAGGGTCTTACACCTCAAAGGGGATCCTGTTGTGCCACCCTGTCCTCACAGCTTGCTTTCAGGTTGGGATGTGCCTCTGTGCAAGCCACTCTCTCCAGCTGCATGCACAGAGCAAGATAATACATTTTCAAAGACAATTTCTGTTCTTAATGAGCCTCTTCAAAGTGCTATACTATCAGAGAGAATATCTCTGGTCTTCATTCACCWACTCAAGTGTTGGGAAAGTCACCAGCAACCCCAGGTTGCTGCTTTAATGCACACTTGGCAGGTTGCATTTATARCCCGGTAATCAATGCTGAGAGGTAATGTGTTTTGCTTAATGAAATTTGTCTTGCCTTTTTAATACCAGCAGTGTAGTTAAATGCGTAGGCTACTGCTGTTTCTCTGTAAAGGGGGTTAAGGTGCTGACACCAGGCAATTCTCCCTACAATCTTTTCCTTCCTCTAAAGACACTAGGAAAAAATCTTCTGTTTCTCACTATGGTGAAAAAAATTCCCCACTATACATTTCATCATTCATAGAAGGAAAATCTGTCAGTTCATAAACACCAAGGGGCACAGAGAAACTGGCTCAGTGAGTTCTTGAACCGCAAGTGCCTGGGCACAGGGAGGCTATACCGGGAGGGAAGTGTGGCATAATATTTACCTTACCCATATATTTTTTTCAGTAACATGCTATTTGCCACTGGTGGAGGCAGACACTGAGTAGGTCTGACCAAGCATGGATGTTTTGAAGTGATCTATTGGAGTTTTGTAATTCACTGTTTGTAGGAACCAACAGATCATTATCTGTTTCTTCCTATTTTTGAATTTTACTATAATTCCAATCAGCCCCAATCCTGGTCCAAAAAAACCCAGCCAAAACCCCACCCTTCCCCAGCCCCCCCCAAAACCAAACCCAAATAAAACTGATTCCTATCAGAATTAGGCTTTCTCTTCCTACTTGAGATACTTTCCAATATGTGATGTAGCCTGAATGCAATGAGAAGTGCCTGGGAGGAAGGGGGTTTGGGCAGAGCTGAGGGGTCTCTTTCAGTCARCTTGATGCAGAAAATGCCCTGGGGAAAGGTTTTTTGGAAGGAATCCCTCAAGAGACTGCTTTCTCCTGGAGATTGGTTAGTGCGGCCGGCTGGTGTGGTCTGACCCTGGCAGGGCAGTGGAAGGATCTCTGAAGGGGAAGTTCTCTTTGGTGAATTATTTCATCCAACTTCCCATTTAGATGTTAAAAGAGGCAACACAATTCCTGGGGATCTGATGAATGAAAACCCATGGGAATTTGAAAGCTCTCCTGAATCAATATTGATTCACCGTTCCCCAGCTGTTTTGATCAAACACTGTGGTCAGATCTCACTTCGCTATACTTCAGGAATGATTTTATTCCTAGGGGCTCTTTCTGAGCTGGACTAAGGCAGTCCTTCATTTTGTGTGATTGGTTGCATAAACAGACTTTGTGGTGGGCACATGGTTTTATTTTGACTCCACACTTTTCCAAACCATGAATTTTWGGTTTTGAGAGCTTTGCTTGTCAGCTGCCACTAAGTAGCTAATGTTTCTCCTTTATCCGCCCTGATTTCAGCTTTTTTGCTGAGATGTGAAATACCAAATGTTTTCTGTCGAAGCCGGGGGCTTCCACGTGTTGTTTTCCAGAGCTGCACGTGGTGAGCCTGAGAGGTGGGAGCGCTTGGGTCCCCCCTCCYCATCCCTGCGGGGCTCAGGGATGGTCCAGTGGGAAGTCTGCACGAGAAGGGGAGCAAAGCTTGGGGAAATGGGAGATGCTTTGACAACATGGAGGGAACAGCAGAATGGGAGGAGAGAGGGASAGGTTGACTTTGTTTAGAGCTGAGCCCTGTGGAAACAGCATGTTGCTCTTCGATTCAGAGCAACAAGTGCCGCAGTTGTCCTGCTCCAGCCAGCTGGGATGGCTGTGGGCGCAGGGCTCCTGCCCTTGACAGGTTTTGGTAAGGTGCCCCAGAGGATGCCAAGTGATGAGTGGCTTTATATCTCTGTAGCTACCTGAAGCATTGCAGGCAGATTCAACTGTACAAATGTTTTATTTCTGTGGAAAGATGTGGTTATATATTTTACAAAGGCTGCAGTGTGAGGTTAGAGAAACATTCCTGGAAATTTTAGACAATCTGCTTTGGAACTTGTATTAATCACAGCTGAGGGGGGTGGCAGACCTCATTTTCTCTAATTCTAGAGTAGAAAAATAAATGACCTCKCAAGTATTTCCGATTTATATTTTATAGAATTTTTTAATTTTGTGTGACTTGGTGATTGTTATTGAACACATTTATTATAGGCAGTAGGTTAATGAGATACTGTCAAGTGGTTTGGAATGAAAACTCGAACCCTTGAATTGGTGAGTATGGAAGCAAAAGCTGTTCCCTTCATTCTCTTCATTTCCAATAACTTTATAAAAATCTTAGTTGGGCACAGTACACACAAGAGTACAGCGATCCTTCCCACTGACCCGCTCTAGCACAGCAGGCACGTAGTGAACCGTAGGCTGTTTGCTGCTGATGCCCTCYGGCCAAAGGGCAGGAGCTCCTGCAAATGCCTTCACTGCTACCCTCAGTGGCACAGACCTCTTCCTCCAGCTGAAGGTTGTGACATACCACTTTGAACCTTCTGTTTGCAGCCAGAGCTGGTGCAAGGGTTTTAGCAAGCAGGCTGCTGCCCTGCCTGCTCATGACAAGGTGTTTGCCCATGGTTCTTGTGAATTTGTACAAACCTTCAAAACATGTTTGCACTTCTCTTTGAGTTTTACTGGTTTTTGGTGCATTAGACAATTTCACTTTCATACAAACACAATGATTTTGACAGCCTGGGAGAAAGTGGAAAAAGGCTGAATCTCTTTGGGGACAAAAGGAGAATATGCACAGAGATGGCTTTGCTGCAGTTGGTTTTACTGTGCCTATGCATTTCGGTGCAGAACAGCAGTGAGGTGAATCCCCTGGTCATCTCCACACGTGGTGTATCAGTTCAGGTCACATAGGACTTAGCAAGGGGACTTGTGAACTCCATTCCTCTTGGAAGACATTAAACCAGCAACTCTGCACCACGCGCTCTGCAGTCCGCAATGAGGACTAAAGGTTTTGAAGCATGGGCTCAAACCATGCAGCTTCCACATTTAGGCGTGGTGGGGACATTCAGGTGGGGAGACTGGGCTAAGTCTAATCCAAAATATCCCCCCCCGTGTCCTGCATAGAGTGGTGATGCAGGGATCACAGTACCAGCTGCTTTGATCTGCTCCCGTTGTGCCAAATTACCAGTAAAATAGACATAGTTTGTGTGTACAGAAGTCACCTGGGAGTCCGTGGACTCTTGTTTTTCTGTGTATGAACCAGGCAGTTGGCTCTTACCGAGTGTGGGTAGATACGTAATAGCTCTGTCCATGGAAACTGAGAGAGGAGGTTCCGTGTACCAGGAACGGCACCTGCAGACCTCGCTGAGCAATCCRGAGAGGCCTCAACAGGGAGGACTCTGCTTCTCTTGGGCACTTGCCAGTGTAGGTTGCAAACGTGCCGTGCACAGGGAGTGAGCAATGGCCTTATTAAAGACTATTAAAGACTATTAAAGCCTTCCTAGACCTTTGGTAAGACTTCCATCATCTCACTACAGAGCATTCCCTGTAGCCAGGAGTGAAGTAAAGCTTCCCGTCAGCATGCCAGTCTCTCCTTATCTCGTAGCAGCTAAACCTGACTCCTTTACATTGCTGGGAGCACAGGTGACTCAAATCTATGCCAGTTCTGAATGGCGTGGTTGGTCATTCTTGTGCATTTTCCCTTCTTTGAGCTCCAGCACTCATCGTTCGTTCATTCATTCATCCCATTGCTRTGGGTGCTCCATGGCAAGCCCAGCATTTCTAGCTCCTGGGCTGCCTCAATTTTAGCTTACCAGGCACCACAGAGGACTCTYTTTATGATGCAGCTCTGCAAATCTCCCACCACCCTAGAGCTGCGGGGTGCTCAAATGCTTTTTCGGTTAACTGCTCAGAAATGCTCTGCTGACACAGTTTGAAAACCATTGGCTCAAGCTTTTTGAAAGRGCTTTTGGCAGAGGCAGGCTCTGGGGTGGTTTACAACAGTGCAAGAGGTTGGGAAGTTGCAGTTACTAACAAGAGGCAATCTGAACATTTCTCAAAAGCTGCAAACTGATTTTCATGTGCTGACTGTTGCTTCCATTGGGCAAGCACCCTACTATTGCATGCTAAATATTGACCACACAATTGTATTTCAGGCAGCTTTTTAAATATTTCTGTTAGCATTTTAACCCAAGAGGCTGTGCTGTGGGCTTTGAGAACTACGTTGTTTTCCAGTTCTCACTACAAACTCTTTGTAGGTCCTTGGGCAAATCTTCAAGACTGATTGATTCTCCCCACTGTGACAACTGGAGTCCCATACAAGCTTCAGCACTAGCAGCCCTTGTTACTTTTCAAGTCCATAGCTGGGAGAGGAGAAGTGGAAGAGCAGCTGCCTGGCATTTACAGCCAGGACYGGGCGAGCAGAGCTGTGGTTCTGCTGGCCGGAGCCCTTCTCATGCTCTTGGGCAACAAGGAGAAACCTCTGCTGTTTGAATGGGTACTTCTGAGTGTGGTCAGAGCTGTTCCGTGTACTTCACACTGTACAAAGGTTTCTTGCTTCCTCAGGTGTTGGGGAGAGGCTGTTATGCTCTTGAGAAATAAGCTTTTGAAAAAAAATCACGAGAACCTTCATTTCAAGTAAATAGCTTTTATGTAAGCCTTTTTATTATAGCTGTTGGTGAAGGCAGACTCCCTTTGCTAAATCAACTATGGAGAAACAATGTATTATTTTAGTTTGTCACAACAGTAATTGCTTTTTATTTTTAAGCTGAGCCCCCAAAACAGCTGAATTTTAGATGGATGTTAATTGCTTCCAAGCTTGGCTTTATCAGCTTTAGTTTTCTCAGTTTGTTGCTGAAGATATTTTTGTGGCTTGAAGTACTCTGAAAAACGCAAAGCCCTCCAGCAGTACTGTGTGGGGTTCATTAATCTTATCTTGACTTTGAGAAATGAGAAGCAAGGTGAGGGAACAAGGAATCAAATTGGTTGAATTAGTTGTGTTTGTTTGGAAGCAAAGAAAATATTCCATTTTTTAACCCAGCTGCTGTTCCCAAAGTCCTCACATACAGAGGCATAGTGAACATTATTTCTGACAACAGACATTCTCGATGGTATGCCCTCTTGAGTCAAGTTGTATGTTTGAGTGAGTCCCAAATCTGGAGCCTTGCTATGTTGGCCCAGGAGGCTCCTTTCTCCATGGACTGCAAGAAGCGATGCTGTTGATGGCTGGCTCTAAGACGGGTTCGTTACCTAAAGCTGGTACACTGGCAGGATGGCTGACTGCAGAAAGAGGCAGAGAAGGTCTTAGGTCTTCTCTCCCCATCCAAACCTGGGGGGAAGCAGGAGCAATAGTCAGTAGTGGGAGAGAGAGGCATCCAAAGAGCTCCATCCCTGAAGCCCCAGAAGTAGCTAAGGGATGTCCTAGGAGAGGAGTCAGTGTGTGCCCTTGGTCCCTGTGCTCCCCTTGCTTAGGACACTGGCAGCCAGCAGTGAGAACTGAGCCATGAGGCAGGACAGGCAGAAAACTGGGCTGAAAGCAGAGGTGGCCGTTTGGGCAAGGGGGAGGCTGTGCTGAGTGGTTGGAACAAAATAAACGTCTGATTTAATGACCCAAAGTGTAAAAAACAGAAGGCTTTCAGGAAAGAGCTTGTGTGCTCTGAGTGCCCTGCCAGTGGGGACTCGTGGAAAGCAAAGAGCTTAAGATTCCTCCAGCAGGTTGCAATATAAGTGTTTATTCTTATATATACACAAGCTTTTTTCAAAACCTCTCCAGCTTCTACACTTTGAGTCATTAAACCATTCTTTATCTCAACTTCTTTGATCACATTTCTGTTTAGGTGAGAAATACCAGGCTAAAATGTCATTTAACAGGCCAAAATCAGGCTAGAGCACTCTTCTTTTCCTAGTCCCCTTTCGAAGGGAAGATTAACTCTAATCCTCCTGTAATACCTGCAGCATCCATCCAAGAAAGGTACTTGCTCATGAATTTCTGTGGAGACAGACATACTGATTGAGAAGATTTTCTACAGAGCCCTGTATTCTTTGCCAGCATCCCCCAGGCAGGAACGGTGCATCGATCAGAGGAGCACGTAGATGAGAGCTGTTTTCAACCCTTGGTATACAAGTAATATAATGTCCTGTTCCACTTGCTGAGCTGATGTGGATGAGTGCATTTTCTCCTGAGGATAATGGCAGGCAGAACACACAGTGCCAGAAAAGAGCAAAGTAAAACCCTACAGATCCCTTATGAGGCAAAACTTAACGGTATTGATTTACATCAGCTGTAGAGATGACCATATATAAGCTGTGCTGTTGAACAAAATGAACCATTTTATGAGTAGATGTTTGAAAGACGGCCGGTTGCTGGGTTTGTAGGGTTTAGCCTCTGCGTGCCCGGGGGAGCTGGGGTGGTCGGGCAGAGCAGGGGCACCTAGGAAGGAGTCCACAGGCTGGGAGCACTAAAATGCGTGGGGCATTTCTGAATCTGCAGCCATAGACTTCGCAGAGCATTTCCCATCTGCCGACATCGGGTGCAAGAAGAGGGCAAAGCAGGAGGGCACAGGGAAGCAAGGCATGGTGTAGAGGTTCACTTTCATATTTTTGTGCTACCAACCAAAAATCCTTGGTACCCAAAAAATGCCCTGCAAAAGAAGTTCTCTCTGCCGAATGCTCCCTGCAGCCCAGGCACCGCTCAGCAGGAGCAATAGCTGTTACCAGCCTGGGTACTTTTCATATTGTTCAACTTTTTTCTCAGTTTCTAGGGAAACACTTCATAGCACTATATTTATCAGAAYGTCTTTCCAAACACCTCCGCCAACACTTAATTAATGGAATTTTTAAGCCTGGCTCCAGCTTCTGCAAATTAATAGTGTGCTCCCTTACAGCAGCTGTGGAGCAAGTGAGACATATATACTCTCTGAAATAAGTCACAGGGTGCAGAGGCAGAGGGGCAGCTCCACCATTTGTCTGCATGCGCTGAGCCCCCCCACGGGAGGTAAGGCCGTCACGCACTTCTGCGATGTTTCACTCTGTTTTTATTAGTGTGCCCTGAGGAATCTGCGCAGATGAAAATGCCCTTGATAAAGAGCTGGGCCATAAAAATTAACTTTTTGGTGTCTTTCAGCACAGCCTTTCTTTAGCTTTAGTGTCTCTGCACAGAGTGGCAGCTATTGAAGATCTGGAAGAGGCTGTGGAAGGCTGTTAAAATAGTCCCAAAGCCTGCGATATCCTGGGGCAGACCCAGCTCGAGGGCTTGGCAAAAATGGGCAGCTGCCCTAGAAAGCAGCAGATTGCCCAGAGCAGGAAAATGGGCTGGACCTTGTTGGCAGCTTTTGCCCACGCTGGCTGCCTGGAAGGGCAAGGCTGGCAGCTGCGGTGCCAGGGGCTTTCCAGGACATCCTCATGACTTTTCAGTGCTGACCCTCAGCATTAGGCTGGCAAAATTCAATTTGTCTCCAC
>JASVER010000154.1:0-49060 GCA_030449065.1 Oceanodroma leucorhoa | reverse complement strand
GGGGTATTAGGGTGTCTTGAGAGACAGGACTGCTGCAAAACTGGAGCTGTGTGGGAGACACGGCACGGGATTAGCTGTGTAAGGGTTAATAGAGCACCGTGAGCCATCACTGCTTGGGAAAGAGCATTTCTGCTATCTCAGATATGAAAGATGCCACAGCAAAACATTGYGTGCTATTTGCTTGGCCATGTGTCTAGGACCTGCTATCGGGTAGTATAAATGACTGTTGATAGACTATTACCCTGGAGCAGAGTGCATCTACGATGCAGATAAGAAATGTGCTCCTCTTCTTACCTGGTTCAGTCTTTCCACTATTTATTTTACCCTTACTGTACTGTGGCAATGAATCATCAATGATGTGACTGCCTGGTCTGGCAAACAGTCAAAGGTCTGAACCTCAGTCGGTGGCTGAACAGATGGTCTTCCCCCATCTGTTAACCGAGGACTTGCCATCACGTGTCCTCTGAGCAGCAGCCTCTGCCTCCCAAAGTCAGAACATTAAGTAAAAGCGGCCGTTGTCTGAACGCAAGCTTTGCCATCTGATGGACAGGAACCCTGTGGACATGTGGAGATGAAGCTTTTGGGAAGTCTTTGGCTGTTTGGGGGTGAATCCATTGTAGGGCAGGTTATTAAAAAACCAAAAAAGGCAAAAAGAAAAAGCCCAGCTTGAGACATGTATGCKGAAAAATGTAGTAAAGCAATGGATTCCTCCTCATCCCCTGGGGAGGCAAAATGCCATTAGTGSTGTGAACTGCTAGGCTCACATTTGCAAAAGGACTTGCAAAGAGGCAATTTTAGCTCTTGTGCTTGTATCCCTCAATACAAACCAAGTGACTGGAGGCCAAGCTACTCTACCTTTAAGCACATGCATAGAAGGTGGTGAGGTGAAGGGTCTGCCTGTTGCAGGTGACTTTTTGCAGTTGATGCAGTTTCCGCTCTCTATTGAATCATTGAAAGCTTAGTATGGCCTTATGCAACTCAAGTCCTTCCTGGGATATGATGCCTGGACTGCAGGGAGAATTCAATCTCACACTTGCCAGATGCCCTTCTATTTCTCACATTCGAGGAACAGTAAATCTGGAAACTTAAAAAAAMCCCAAAAAACCAACAAACCAAAAAAAAAAACCAAAACAAACAAAAAAACCCCAAACGCATCCTTGCAGAAAAAAGCATGAGGAGCAGAATATCAGCATTGGAGAGGGCTGCTGGGGACAGAAGCTGGGTTTCTGGCTCTGTGCTGGTATACCTGTGATAAATGGACCAGCAGCTGACTTTTCAACTGCRCACTGGCATTGCTGTGGGCATGTGCAGCTCAGGGAGGAGTGAAGGAGAAAGAAAAGGGCTCTGCTTGCTGCTAGTGAGGGGTGGGGTGAGCAGGATGCTGTTAAATATCTGGCTATCCATCTGCTGATGGGTCCAAGTGAAGGAGTGAATTGAGCAGGGCCTTTCCCTTCCCGGGGCCCATGAATTCATGTCTACATGAGAGCAGAGGAAACGTGTCATGGCTGTTTTGGGGTCATATCTGTCTTCTGTCACCCCTCCCTGGGTTGGGGACTTACCTCATAGCTCATCTCTAACTCTGGCTCTGTGTATAGGCACAGAGTATTTCTACCTAACAGTAGGCACAGACATTTTCCTTGTTTTTCCAATGCCCCCAAAGCTTTAATGCACCCAGTATCCGCTTGTTCATTCACTATGTGACTTTCCCAGCCCAAGCGCCCTCCCTGTGGGAATACTGGGTCACTGCTCCAGCAGGGTACCGGGCAGAGGTACAAGCAGACTCCAGTGGTTGTAGTGCTGGGCAAGAGTATGTCCTGATGACTCTGAGTTCTTTTAAAAGAAGTCACTTCCAGACGTCAAATGTGTGTAAACAGTTTACTTCACTTAGTCCCCAGTTCCTTAGCCTAATCTGGAAAATCACCCAAGCTCCCAGTTGGCTCCTAGAGCTCAGATGATTTTTTTTTTTCCTATCTCCAGAGTTATATCTATTGGCATTTAAGTTCTGTTCAACTTTGCCTTAAAGGCCAGGACCTGAAACTACAAAGTCTACTTGTTTCCAAAGCCTCCTTTCCACAGTGAGACCACAGGGCTGTGGTGATGGGCCAGCTCGTTGCTCACTGTCACTAGGCTAGTCTGGAGACCTGTCCAGCCTTTGCTCATCCATGAACTTCCTGAGAGCTCTGAGGACTTACCTGAGAACAGGCCGTTGTCTACTCAACAGGGAGTGTAATAGGAGAATAAATAAATCCAACAAAAGAAGATAGGCAGGACGGACCTGGTTCATGTTCATTTAGTCAAGAAGTTCTCAGGACTGAGAGTGGAGTGGTGAGGGAGCCACCCAAGAGCTGTGACATGTTTCTGAACAGACTCAAGCGTGAGCTTGGCTGTTTGGAGGTCTAAGGCAAGTAGAGGATGTCACGGGAGCCCAGACAGATTTTGAGTTTGCTCTGCGGAAAGGAGACGGTGGGAGGCATGGGCTGTTCCCTTTGCAGCATCTGCCAGAGAAGCTTCTTTGGGGCCTGTGCATCAAGATATGAACCTCCTCTTCGCTGGTAGACATCCCTGGAAAATTAATAGACTACCTTACTCCTTTGGGAATTAAACTGCTTTTGTGGTATTTTGGGCCACGCTAGAGTGGAAGAATGCATATTTTTTTTTCTCCATTCCCAAGCAGCTGGAATAGATTTGGTCCCATTACTGCCATTATTCGCAATTTCCATTTTTATGGGCCATAATGGGGATGTGATTTTCAGGCAGAGCTGGCAGCTACAATGAAACATGGGGTTTTTATTTCTTGCAATTCAGCTACTGTTCAGTCACTGTGCTTTCCTGAGCCCAGCATATCTGGATCCAGTCCAGTGCAGGCACCTAGTGTTTTTGTATTGCTTATACTTTTCCCTGTAAGCCACACTTAAAGCCCTTGTTGATGCTATCTGCTTGCAGCAACATGAGGGTCTGTTTAGAATTACTCTTGGTGACCGACTGTGAAACAGAACTTTTCACTGGAGCTCAAAGCTGTAAACTGATTCAGCTAACAGTGTCTCTCACCTGAAATACCTGTTGAAGTTAGTAACAAAGTTTAAATGGCTGGAAAATTAATCACAAAACAAACTAACTTTCTGTACTCATCCTCAGTTAAAATGCACTGCACCAGCTTTCCAGAAATGTCACTAATTAAGGTTTTCAGTGCTTTGTGATTGGCAGGTGCTATTGCATTTCCAACAGCCTTGCAGACCCCTAGGCGGAGAATTTAAGCCCAATGGGAACGTGCTTCCCTGGTTACCCCCGGATGAGCAGCCTGGCTGCTCAGCACTGCCAGGAATCTGCCCACCCTGGATGGGAGCCAGTTTCCCTGCTCTGATGTGGGATAAAGTACCCACAAAAACAAATGGTTGTTGTAGCCTGTTGTCTTTATTTTGAGCCTTGTGCCTCTATGCTTGGTCGGTCTCTGACACTTGCAAAGAGCACTGCGTTTGCAGTGTCATTTTCTAGGTGTATCTAAGATGCTGGGTGCAGGCACCCTACCTCTTTCTTCTTCGCTTGTCTCAAAACTTTACAAATAGGGCCACATGAAACAGCTGACATGCCCGGCCTTTCTTCCTCCACAGGCTTTTAAACCCTCAAACTGATCCTGTGTTTCTGCTCTATTTTATCAAATTTCAGCTCTCCAGGCCTTTGCTTGTTTCCAAGTATGTCTGGGCAGTAGGTTTTATTTCCAATAGGGCTCTTAGTTTGTCATCCATTTTGATACGCAGCTTCATGGCTTATTTTCTAGTCTAAAGAACTTATCTGATGGTGCTAACCCTTGAACCAGGACACCATAAGCAGTATCATTGCGGTGCTACTGGCTTTATCTCTCTGTTTTCCCCTTGAGGTTTTCTTTTCTTCTTTTTTCCCCTCACAGTTCTTGGACTAGTTTCCTCAGTCAGTGGCAGGGAAAATTATAGATCTGTGGTACCYGGCATATTAGGGTGTAATTTATTTGCAAGTGGTGAGTTACCAAACTGAAACAGATTTTTAAAATCAGCCTGCACTGAGATAGCTGGGAGAGGCAGCAGCAAGCTCCCAGTTGTGGATCAAACTTGAAGTTCATAGAACCTGTGAGTGGAGAGCCCATACCTGATGCCACCAAGAAACCTCTYGGTTTTTCCACTCCTTTGTGGGGAAGAAGGTCTCTCCCTTCGCATTGCTCTCTTCTCCAGGAACGTCTGTTTTTAGGAATCTTTGTCAAGGGCTTCTTCAGATGAGCATGGTGAGACGTTCCTCCTGTTAGCCAAAGGAAATCACAACTGAACAAACCCTTTCASAGCTCCTTAGGCTGGCCTCAGAGAAATGTGCTGGTAGTGACTCCTGGGTGGGATCTGGGTTGCATCCGAGTTGAGTGTCTGCATTTACCATCTACAWAGCAGACCCAGCTGTTTGCTTTTCCTCTGTCCTCCTGCTTGCCCAGGTTGACATCCTCTCTTGTTTATTTGAAGTGAGAAATGTGATGAGGCTTTTGTGGAGAGTATTCAGAACATGCACTTAGCTAGGGACATAGAAGGAGGTTTAAATAAAACAAGAAATTTAAGTGCTCTATTCTTGGATCAAGGACTCTGGTCTTTATGATAAAGCTCAAATGGAGGTAGCAGAGTTGGAAATGCGTGACATCTCAAAGATGACTTTTATCCCGCTTGACTGATGTGTTTTGTGTCAGGGTACAGCGAACTGGTTGGGCAGTTCAGAAATGGTGGCACTGGAGAAGGGACTAAGGAGACACACCGTTCCCTGGGGACACAARGGAATCACTCAGTCAAGTACTTCAAGGGGCGCACACCTTGGAAGCTGGACAGATGAACTCCACCATGCTGTGCCTTAAAAAGACTCACTGGGACATACAGTCCTATATTGTCTTCAAAAAAGAAGTGAAAGTACCTCCTGCTATTGTCTGGTAATGAATGAGCTGGGAACTGGTTTCGTGTGGCTCAGAGCCACATGGGGTGTCTGGGGGGTGTCTCAAATAAAATGTATTCCAGAAATCAATGTATTATCTTTTCTGTGCCAAGTCTTCCATTAGCAGGGGTAACAACAAGAAACTTTCATTCCTCTAGATTCTTGAAACAGGAAAACTATCCAGGAATTATTAGAAGTTAGAGAACCAATAGTTGTATTTGTCTTTTATTGTCCAAGGTGTAACAAGCAGTGGGAAAAGTACACAGCCTGGATATTTTAATATACAACCCGATGCCAGGACTCTTCCACCAGTCTTGACTGAATGCCTCTCATTTAACAATATTTCCCTGACTGCAAATATTGCTTGCAAAAGCAGAGCAGGACCTTCATGCTTTTTGATTTGAAAGTCTTGCACCTTCCAGACTTTTGGCAAAGGTGGAAACAAGGGTTTTCCCTGGTTTGAAAATGAGAACTCAGTACGAGAATGCCAATAAAGACTAAGAACTGCCATTATGGTGCTTTGATAAAGAGTTATCTTTGGGGAAACAAATGTGTGGGGATAGGGCAGGACTTACTTTTTGTTTTTTACGGGAAAAGTTATAATAAGACAGGGAAACAAATGCTTTTAGCCCAGGAGCAGCAGCTCACCCTTGAAGAGTAGTGGGCTCTGCTCAATCAGTCTCGGTGCACCCCAGATTTGCAGCTGGTTATTGCAGGAGGCATCACACAGATTTCTGTGAGAAATCTGGGCACTCTGAGTATGTTTAGCGTGAGTCTAAACCTTAATTTTTCCAGCTCACTCCTGTGCCAGAGGAGGTTATGTYACAGATCTGCATCAAGTTACTCCCTGTTTCTAAACTACTGAGATGAAGCTTGAGATAGTTGTACGTGTATGTGTAATGGTGACGTTGTCTTTGTAAAGTAAAATCCTTCTGAACAATAACTGAATTACAAACATTCTTGTTCGAAAGTACATATTAGACTGTCTTCAACATTTATAGAATATGGAAGTGAAATGAATGACAATTAATGGGAATGCTGCTGGGAAATCAGATCTCCTGAGCATAGCTATGTTGTATTTGTCATTTGAACACACAGCCTGCTCTTTTTAAGACTTCCATATGACATGAGATAGGCAAGAGCCACTAATCTGGAAAATAGAGGATAATCATATTGTTCATATAGAATATACACCAAAAATCAGGTTTATTTTTGTGCTTCTTTTATCATCTTCTGTTCTTCATTAAACTGACATGTAGTTTGGTAGATGCAGTGGGCTTACTTCTGAGGAGCAATTCTAATTAGGAACTGATCAAGACATTTCTGATTAAAGGCACATTTGATCTTTGGTTTTATTCAACATTTACAAAGGAGAAATGATTGTTACAACATCTCTGCTGCACTTTGTAGTGTGCTTAAGTTCCTCCCTATGCCTAAGCCAGAGATTTGGTTTTTTCATAGTTGTAGAGTATTTGGTAACCTCATTAAAATAAGTAGACCCTGCATATCCAAAAAATATTGTTATGTTTAAATGAAAATAAAAGGGGAATATTCAGCATGTGAAGGGGACATTGGGAGTAAAATTTAAAGACTTGAAAGTATATTATAAGGAACAAAACATAGTGCCAGGGTCCTGCAAACTCCAGGTAGATGTGTAAGATTGCGATTTGTGATTGCACAGGGCTTTGCACAAGAGCTCTCCTGCGGTAGTTGTTAGTGGATCCCAAACAAAGTAATTGCAGCAGCTGCCCTTCCTCCATGTAAATACCAGGATCTTAATCTAATGCTAATTTCATAAGTTAATTTTAGCTTATATTTTAGGTGACAGTCTAATGGTTTTTAAGGATTGTACTTACATGCATCAGCCTTGGAGCAATATCCGTTCATGCGTGGGTGTAAATTACGTAACACTTGATCTGCTGCCTGGGAAAGAGCAGAGCCAGGGTTTCGTCCTTCACTGTATGAAAAGTAGAGATGGACGTGGCTGCTGGACTCCCGCCTAACTTCCCTGCAAGGGGAGAGGGCCTACGGCTTAGGCAGTGCCCGGAGACTCRCTGGGTCTGGGTTTGTTTCCTACCTCTGTCGCACATTTCCCATATAACTGTGCCAACCGCTGTCTTTCTCTTGAGGTCTCAGACCTTCGTCTGTATGAAGATCATGGTAAAGGATCACATTGTTCAGGATCAGTTTTSAGTCCCAGATCTGATTTCCATCCAGCAAAGGCAGGAACTTCTGCTGGTGTAGGCWAAGGAAATTGCATGGACCAGCGAAAGCTCATTTTTTCTGGGTTYGTTGCTTGGCACCCCTCGCGCCTTGCCTGTCAGCCCGAATCTGGGCACTCTCAAAGCCCGAGGTGCGTGCAGAGCTGAAGCCATTGCTCTGGCCCCGATGTCTCCTGAGGTCCCGCAGCGTCTGGCAGCTCCAGCGCGCACCCGCTCCCAAATGGGAGCTCGCTCCTAGCAYGTACTGATTGACTGCGCAGCCCACACATGGCAATTTTTAAAACACTTAAATAACCTGTCTTCTTTGCTTCATCTTGACAATTGATTTTAATCAGTATTATCAGCTGCTTAAAACACTTACTTCTCTGAAGCACTATAGCATTCAGCCTCCAGGAGATATGTGGAGTGGACGTGCAGGATCAGTGATGTTATCAGTAATTTTGTTCAGGAGGAGGTGGTCTGAAGTCCTCGTTCATGGTCCTACTTGAACTGCTGCTCTTTGCAATAGTGTGGTGCGTTTTCAGCCCCACAYCACCAGTGGAAGCAAGTCAGTTTGCAGAACGTTTCTGAGGTTCAAACCAGCATAAAAGGAGAAAAACCTTATCCCTTCCCACCCGCCCCACCGCCACAACTTATTTGGTTAAAAAAAAAAAAAAAGCACTCAAACTAATCATATGACTGAGTTATTTTGATACGTGGAATACTGTTTATTTCTGGCTTGTCAATACTTTAATTAATTTCAATCTGTTTCTAAAACAGAAGTGAAGTACATAATTGATTTGAATCTGTTAGAAGTTGTCCTGCCATCTGCGCAGTCTGAAGCGAAGCAGCACAGGCAGTGTAGCATTTGAAGGCATTAAAAGAAATATGATTCTGGATTAATGATGACTTCTGATTAATATTTTTAGGTGGCAGTAGAAAAGAATATGGTAACAGCTGGAAAGCCAT
The DNA here is from genome assembly GCA_030449065.1 of Oceanodroma leucorhoa. Lineage (NCBI taxonomy): Eukaryota > Metazoa > Chordata > Aves > Procellariiformes > Oceanodroma > Oceanodroma leucorhoa. Next base: position 40,958 of record JASVER010000154.1, on the reverse strand, counting down.
AGATCAAATAATATCTTTCCTATTGTCATGTTTCTATAGTGAGACACACGTTGTTAGGTTTACTCATAAAATAACATATCTTGATTTTTAAGTGTTTAACACTCAGCCTCTGATTTTATGCCTAGGAATAATCAGGGGAACAGAAAGGAGGAGAGGCTAAAGACAGCTTATCTGTAGTTAAAGACCTGTATGAAATATCATGTCAGCTGGAGTTACAGAGTGAAAAGCTATGGCTTGGTTGAAAACAAAGCAGACCGACYCCTCCACGTATTCCCCATACACTTTGAGGCCATCATTGTTAAATCAAGAAGAAAGCTCTTTTCTAGGCTAGCCTGGTAAAACTCACTGCTCTGAGCTTTTAATCTTCTTCAGTGAGAATTACACACRTCCCTTGTTATGAAGTGCTCGCTACGGTCCCTGGCGACCTCCAGGAGATGCTCCAGGTTACCTCTGCAAGCAGTTATTCCTCTCCAGTTTGGAAATGSGCCATCCAGCCTCCTTTTTATCAGCTGCCTCCTCTGCCCCTGAAAGAAAAGTCATATTTATTCAACCCTCACTCCCTTTTCCGTCTCTCTCATTCCTGCAAGTGTCTGTGCGGTGCCCAAGGTGCTCTCAGCACTGAGCTAATTATTAGTGATTTTCTTCCCACTGCAGTGGCAGGGAGGTCAGGGTGTGACATGTGTAACGAAAACCAGAGGAGCAATGTGCGTGTTCTTACCAACATGACTGATCTATGCAGTTTAATTGCTGCATAAAATATGCAAAAGCACTTGAGGTCATTTAGAAAAGTTGGGGTGTTTACAGGAAAGTAGAAATTTAGCTTGAAAAAATAATTACACTTTTTTTTCTTCACATTAATGACTATACAGAAGAGCCTTTTAAATGTGTCCATATATGGGTTTTAAGCATTCATTCCACATCAGTATTTCACCTTTTTCCTTAAGTGATTTCTATATTCCTACTAACCAACAATCATTTTGTCTGAATCTCATTTCCTCATAATAGCAAACCCATCAATCTCTGCTTTATTAAACAGGGAAGCATGCTTGGAAGCCAGAGCACTCAGATTTGATCAAAGATGTTATGCGAACCATTGATTTTAATTTACAGCAATATCCATTTCTTCCATTATTAACAGCTTTGAATTACTGAGACTGAATAATTAACAAATATTCCTACTCAATGATAGATTATTCAAAAGACAGATGTACAGAAACATAGCCCAGATGAACATCCTTCCTGCASCCCCAGTGATGCATATCCCTATTTAATGTTCTGCAGGGGAGCAATACAACACGCCATGAGGGAAATACTCTTTGGAGAGATCTCCCAAAYGCTTCCGAAACTATTATCGCAGCAGATGCTCCATAGGCAAGTGTGCCAGTGTGTGTTTCTGACCAGCTGGTCTCCGTTCAGAGCCCTGGACTGTGGCCAGCCAAGTCAAATGGTGCAGACCAGGATGCCACCACCCTCAGGGCAGGGTTGCCTGTGTACACCACGTGGGAAATGTGGGCTTAAAACATTGCCCTGCTTCTGGCTGAAGCTGAAGCATCCCTCAGTCTTCAGGCAGGGCAACATCTGKTGAAATGTGGCTCAGTGCTGGCCTCCTTTGGCATTTCCAGAGATTGTTTTGATGAATAAAACTCAAAATCTCTGTGCACCGAAGAAGACCTATGGTGGGGAATTCTCTTCAGTGTCTTCACTTGCACAGCTCCCTGCAGCTGGTGAGGCCGGAGGGGCTGGAGGTCTCTGTCCTGGGCAATAAGCTTGTTCCCTCAGGAGGATGTCTGGGAGCACAGAGCAGATCTAAGTCTTCACCTGCTATTATGGTCCCTGTCCTTCTCCATAAGCCAAAATGAGAGGAAAACGTCTGGGATTCTTACACAAGGAGATGGCCAATACCTGCCTTGCAAGGACAAATCTCCTTTCCACCCAAACCCACATCCCTGCACTCTGGGTGTCATTGCTTAGCAAAACCCAGCTGAAATTCAGTGTCAACCTTCCGCCCCAAAGCACCAAACTTGGCCAGTTATAACTTCAGAGTTATAACTTCAGAGTTATAACTTCCTTGCAGCTGTCAGGGTTTTATCTTCAATGCAGAAAATCCTGCTGCGAAGGAAGAGCATAGAGGTGTCTCCAGCTATTTCTATCCTAGCTGCACGGTGAGAATCATCATTTCTCTCCACCTCCAGAGCCCTTTTCTCTGGCATCCCTCAAGCTCTCTCCTCCCCCCCGGTCCTGCAGAACCTCCTGTGCCCATGCCGAGGGGAGCAGCGTGCACTGCGCAGTCAGCAGCACGCCGCGGCACCCGGCTTGCCCCTGCTCTACCTCCCTCCGTGGGATGAGGCCCCAGGGCATCCTGACACCAAGTGCCTTTCGCGTCCTCGCTGCAGGGAGGGGCAGGGAGCTCTCAGCAGGCARCCTCAAAACCCAGGGGCTTCCCCCAAAAAAGAAGAGCCAGCAGGCTCCATCACCAGCCCCCCTCCCAAGGCACTGCATGGTGGAATGAGAAGCCCCATCCATGGTCCATTGGCCAGCTGACCCCCCCGGCAGGGCTCGGGGGTGAGGGAGGTGCCTGTCCCCCTCTGTACACGCTGCAGAGTGCAGATTCAAGGTGCTCAGATGACACAGTGATGAGAATTGTTTAGGAACAGCAGAAGGACGGGCAAAGCTAGATAAGGCAAAATATAAATCTAACTCTCTGCCTGGCTCTGTGTAAACTAAACCGTCATCATGCAGTTCCGTCACGTCTGTGCTGCCATGCTTACTTGGGAGGGAAAGGAGCATCTTTTGTATGGTGCTATTCAGTGTAGTTTGACATTTGGTTTCACAGATGCAGCCACAGAGCAAAGTTAGCCTTTTGTGAAGGCTTATTTAGACAGGTACAATTACAGCTCGGCAGTGAAGGTGCCTTTGGTCCCGGCATCCCCATTGTTCCTGAGGCTTCTCATCCCACCCAGTACCCAGCTAGAAGGCCTGCGGCTGAGACCCACCTTTGAAGTTGTTTCTTTTCCATTTGCCTTTAATTTTCATGGTGTCTTCTTCTGCTGATGAACATTATTAATGAAGGCTCTGGCATTTGGTTGTGCTCAAAATACTGATGCTTGGCAAGTGTCTGACCTTCCCCAGCTGTGCAGCAGCCATCTGCAGGAGGAGGGCGAGCGGTGGGCCCAGGGCAGTCTGTGCGGCTCCAGCAGAGGAGAATCGCCTTGTGCATCCTGCTGTGCGTGGTGCCCACAGGGAAGGACTTGCTCCCGGATGCTCATCCTTTTCCAAAGCACTTTACTGCAGTGCAGGTTCATGTGTCAGCAGCTCCCAGCTTCCTGCCTCCCAAAATCTCCAACACAGGACTTTGCTACTGGGGAAAATGAGGTCTTTCAAATCAGAAGTACATTGAGATGGATGGGAGAGGGGGAGAGTGATTTCTAGATGCGGGGAAGGAGTGACATCCTTTTCTAAGAGCAGCCGTGTCGCCAGTGACCAGTTCTGTAGGGTGGCTTGGGATTTTAGTGTTAGAATAAGGAATTAGATGGCCAATTGCCATGGCAGTTTTGAGGAAAGAGTCTCTCTATGCAATTTGGGGTGGTCACTGGTGATTGAGAAGCACAGAAACTGATGCTATTTGCTTGGTTTTGCATTTAGCATGTTACTGCAAGACCAAGGAGGAAAGCTGCCCAGAGATAGTGTTCACCATGTACTGAGAGTCTGAAAGACAGGCCAGAGAGAGGGAAGGCAAAGGAATGCACCAAGAGCTATTAAACACAAGCCCACTGTGACACAGACCTTTGTGGCATGAGAGAGCAYGCAGGGGAGGCACTGCTGTATGGATGTAGGCATTTCATCTCCTACAGGACACTGTCAGAGACAGGATGATGGATGAGGCAGATCCTTTTGATCGATAGGGATTTTCTTCTGTCACATGGGAGGAAGTATGTCTGGACTAATGTAGGCAAATTGCAGGCAACAATTGCAGTGTAATTGCAAGAACTGCAGACACAAAACCCACTCGTTGCAAGAGTTGTCCAAGAACTAATGACCCAAGGCATCAGGAAGCAACACTCTCCAATAAAAACCGGGAAGGCCACATTTAGTTCAGACAGAGCCTTGTCAACATTTCTGAATGTACCGAAGGATTTGCCCAGAGCTACCGGCTTCTTGGCGCCTTAATTGACCTCACTGAAGTTGTGCTAAGTTCAGTAGACAACTCTTTCTAATTAAGCACAAACGCTTTCAGATGCTGAATAAAAACACATCTTGACTTTGCTTTTCTCCTATCTTAGCATCTATAATTGGCTTGCACAAAAACAAGTGTCTTGCTGGATGCGAACCCATGGCTCCATCTGACCCCTTCAGCGTAACACCAGARACCTTCCTCCATTAAGCAGGAGTGGATTTACTGACAGCACTGAAAACCGGCAGGGCAGAAGCAGCAGTCATGCCTTTGCCTTTGCCTCTGGGCTGGGATCATTCACTCCAACACAAGACAAAATCCGCTTTCTTACCAAGTACTCTTCGYCCTGAGCCACCCGTACCCCCTCTCCTGGTACACTGGTACCCCAACAACCCACCTCCAGAAGGACACATGCCTGGCAGTGCTCAGGGACTTTTTGCCTGAAGACCTTGTAGAGAGGTGGGATACACCAAACTGTCCACTCTACGTCACATTTATTAATCTCTTAGTTTTAACACAGGAGATTATCTGGAATTAAAAGCTACCTGTGCTCTCACAGGTGAGAAAGCACTACTTGGCATATGGACATACATTTATGAAGCTAGGATAAGCAGTTGCCTTGGACCTCTTTCTTATTATAGCCATATAATTGCACTTGTTTTTGAGCCTGCATATATCTGCCTAGTGCTGTGTTTTTCTATGACACTAGTGTGAGGCCAGGGCACCTCCTTTCCTATTCTTTATTTGCTCATAAACACCCTCACCTGTCTGGATGAACCTATACCCAGTGATGTATTTCCTTGTAAAACACTGAAAATGAAGGCGTTCCTAAGATATTGTTCATACTCAGTATGAAGAGTCCAACTGCAGCAGGCTGCCATCTGACCCACTGGTGCATCTGGCAGGGGGCAAAAACATCATACTCAAAGTGGCATTGCTTTTAGGGACAAAAATGGAGATTGTGATTAAGTGGATGTTCCGCAGTGCGGGCTCCGGGTGAAGTCAGTCACTAGAAGCTTATTAAAATGGCACAGGTAGTGGCGGCAGGACCTCAGCAGTCTCTAATCTTTTTTAGCTTTGCCAAAATCAGGAGAATTCAGTGAGATAAAGTGTAAAAGTCTGAAATATATTTAGTAAATAAAAAGTGACCCCAGAGCAAGTCAAAGTAAAACAGAATAACAGTTCGATTTTTCAATTACCTGAACAATCTCACAACATTAATCCTGGGTGCCAAATATCAGCTCCGTACGCTGTGAAGAAATTTCCCTGCTGAATTAGCGTCAAGTGCTGCTCTTAATGCCAGTTTATTTCTAGCCACACTTGATAACATGAACAAACACCTGTTCTCACCGTGTAATGTCATAGGGAAAGTTACACAAGCAGGCGAAGGTTTAGGATGCATTTTGTTCTGGATACATAATTGGAAATGGACTTAAAGGAGAAGTGCTCGAAATTCTGTAATAAAACCAATTTTATGAGGAAACAAACAGTATTTATTGCATGCTGTGTATTACATTCCTGCTTTGCGGGCTCCGAAAAAAACCCCAACAACTTTTTTTGAAATATTTAACAAGATATTTGTAGAAATGCAGACTTAAAATATGTCCAACATTGTGTTTTCATGTTATCCTTCCTTCTTCTTTTCTTTCTCTTGATTAACTGAAAGAAATTATTGATGTCAGGGTAGAGGGAAATTGGGTACTTCCTTTTAAAAAAAAAATTATTTTCTTTTCCCTAATTCTGGAAAAGTTACCGAGTGAAAAAGAAAAAAAATACGCCAGACTCCCTCTTGTTCTGTGGCACAGAGTGAAGGGAAGAGAGAACAAGGGAAAAGATTATGTAGGAGATTTCAAAATTTGAGATGTAAAATGCTCATCTTGAGGAAAACCTTGGAAAAAAATCGAAAAACGAAAGGAGAGAAAACCAAAATACTTCTGCATAGAAAATAACATTATTTATTGAGGTGAAAAGTGAATGAAAACGTTTTCGTCCAGCGACTGAATTGGAAGGGACTTTCAGAAATCGGGCACGGTGCACTCAGCTCTCTGCCATACGTCAGCTTATCCACCCCCAGGAGACAAGGGCAGCCACGGGCATTGCGGGTATCCTCCGTCTGTAGCCTTTCTGCTGACGAACACAAGCCTCGCAGCTTTCCCCATAAATACGAGATGCTCTTTGTGAAACGGTGCCGAGGTCTTGGTGGGAAGGCTGCCTCGCTGCAACGGGCGTGGGGATCCTGCTCTCACACTTGCCAAAACGACTGCTCGTGCCTGGCACGTCGGTGCTGCCCGGGCGATCCCCTCCCGGTGCCACTGCAGCTTCTTTTATTTTCTTTTCTTATTTTTTTTGTGTGCTCCCCAGTTCAAGTGAGGGCTTCGGCGTAGCGGAGAAGATCGTGCTGCTCACCTTCATCTCCGCTGTGATACTGATGGCCATCCTGGGGAACCTGCTGGTGATGGTGGCCGTGTGCCGGGACAGGCAGCTCAGGTGAGCCCACCCAGCCGGCCACCGCCTGCCCTCGGGCGGGGAGGCACAGGGGAAGAGCCCTGCCTAAAAAGCCCTGTGCCCGCAGCCGAGGGCATGGGCCGCCGCAATGAAGGATGTCTCTCGCCATGCATGGCACCACGGTGATGTCAGACCCTCACACTGGCCTCTGTGCATCCCCACTCAGATTTACCCCGTGGTGGTGGGATCATTTTAGTATCCATCCTCTATATTTTTAGCACTTTTGATGTCAAAAAACCAGATAAATCAGTGAAAAACAGAGCTAAGCAGCAATTGCCTGGAGAAGCAGGTTGGCCTCTACCCCTTTTCCATCTCAGGTTTCCTAACAAGCCCATCAGAAAACCACGCAGATCAAGGTCCTGCTGCAGTTGTGCTGCACTGCCGCAGCTTGGCAAATGCTGCCAGTGATTTGGGGGGGTCACAGGCAAAACTCCTGTCTCGGGGCTTGCTGCTACCYCGGGGAGTTGTCAGACCAGCCGCAGGAGCAGAGTGAGGAATTCAACAGCCTCTATTCATATTCTGCGTGGGATTTTTAATGGATGTAATTCTATTTTATTGTTATGATTTAAAAAGTACTCTTCAAGTTAAAATTACAGCTTCAGTCTAGATTCTTCTCAGTGCTTTCTGGAAGGATTTTCTCAATTTACAAGTTAAAACAAAATCCCCCTCCTCCACCCCAAACTCTCCAATGCAAGCTGTGAGGCTGAGCCACACGCAGAGGCCTGTGAGCATCCATTTACCTCTTCTGTGTGAGCAGAAAGATGTGTTCGTGCASAGAACACAGCAGATAGGTAGCTGTAGAAACCAGGAACGAGCTAGAGGTGACCATGTAAAGTGAGGAGTACGTTAGGGAGGACCTTTCAGTGTGATGGAGCAAATTAGACCCAATCACAAGCTGAAGTCTCTGTCCATATGTAGAGGATGCTGCACTGAAACTATTCCACCTTAATTTTGTGATCTGTCTTGCAGGAAAATCAAGACCAATTATTTCATTGTTTCCCTTGCCTTTGCGGACCTGCTGGTGTCAGTGCTGGTGATGCCGTTTGGAGCCATTGAGTTGGTTCAGGACAACTGGATCTATGGAGAGATGTTCTGCCTGGTCCGAACGTCCCTCGATGTCCTGCTCACCACAGCGTCAATCCTGCACCTGTGCTGTATCTCGCTGGACAGGTATGAACAGAAAAGCATAGGGAATAATTATAGTTGCTTTAAGTTTCTTCGGTGTTGTTGCTCATCAGCAGTAGCCAAAGCGCAAATATGAACCTGCTGGGAACCGCAGAGCAATAAATCTCTCTCAGTAGCTGATTTTGGAGGGAGCTCTCTGAATCCTCATCAGTGTTGAAAAACTTTGAAAGGAATGAGATTTATATCGGTAGAGCAAGCCAGGTTCTCAGCTGCTTTGYGGCACAGCTCTGTTTGCATTACTGATCAGATGTGGCACAGTTCCTTCTTTAAAGTAAAGACAAGACACCTGAAAGATGTATCCAAAGGAAAGACCTGCAGCTGTCGCAGACGGAGGTGCATCGGTTGTTTTAGCGGGGACGCTGCTCTCCGTCACAATGTCAGGTGTTGCTCACTGCCAGGGGCTGCAGGGGAGGCTTGGCTGGTGCAAGGCTTGATGTGTCGTGCTGAGCCCTTCTTCCCAGGGACTGAAACACTAAATTATCTGCCTTCCTCTCTCTTGTCAAAAAAATATTTGACATATCTTTCAAGTGCTATCAGAATTGCTCTTCCTGCTGCTAGCGGCCATACAGGCAGATGAAAGCCAGTATTACTAAATGACACGTTTTGGCATATAGTCCTAGATTATATGGAGAAAGAGCAAAAAGAGCAACCCCCCCCATAYTTTATGGGCTGTTTTTCTAAGGCATCCATTTGCACATCTCCACTAGTGACTGCTAACGAGGCAAATAAAGCTGGTGAAAAGGGTGCATAGGCTTTGTGGGAGATCCTAAAAACTTTCTTTTCTTTCAAACTTTTCTTGCAAAATTAAAATGAAGCCAAAATCCTAAATAATTTATGTCAAGCAATTCTGTTTTATTGCTTGGTTTGCAGCAGCTTGGTTTGCAGCAATTGTTTGCAGGTTTTCAGGGTAAATGGCAGAACTTTCCATACAGAATAGCGAGAATTTTTCACAGGATAAATACTTAGAAGAAAACATTTTGACCAGCTATTCTAATAAGCAATATTTAGAGCTTTCATTTGAGTTCAGTGCAGAGATTTCAATACTTTAAAAAACATTGTTACTTAGTATTACTAATATGGCCAAAATAACCATAATCATTCTCGTCACCACGACAATTGATATTTAAATAGCATCTTTCATCCAAAGAGTCTGTACCCAGCCAGACTTCAAAAGATACTTGATTAACTTCTCCACTGATGGGCAGCACTCTTTTTTTGTGGGAGAGAGGGGCACCGGCACATGCAGTATTGTATCCAGAGAGAAGCTGAAGTGCAACAGCTATGGCGTGTTTCCTTATCTGGAAGTTTAGATGGCTGGAACACAGATAGGAAGCTCATTATCTTAAAAACGTTGACAAGTTGCCGCTTTGAGCCAATTACCAGTAAAGCAGCTGTTAGGCACTGCGCTCTGGATGTGGCCTTGTTATATAAAATGTTGGGGTTTGATTCTCCAGGCTCTTAATTAAACGTAGCGGGTCGTGTAGAGAAGGGGACAGGAAGGGAAAATACTGTTTTCCCCCCTCCCCTTCACCCCCTGATCTCTGACACCCGCAGGGGACAGGGAGCTCCCGTGTGGGGTGCACGGAAGAGAAACTCCCCCCTTTCTCCTGCCTGTGCCACTCTTTGCCATGTCAGGAGCTCTTACTCCTGCTGTCTGTCCCCATCGGTCCCCATGCTCCTGGGACAGCCTTGCCTGGGGGTGGCAAAGGGGTTGAGGGCAGCCTTGGGACTATGGCTGTCGAAATGCGTGGCTCAGAGTTAATTTTTTAGGGATACAGAACAGAGATCAGAGTTTTGTTACAGGAAGATTTTCTTTATGTAAACAGACCTGAGGCAGAGTTTGCAAACACCCAGCTCAGTAGAAGGAACTGGAAATGGAAAAAAAMCCCCAAACAAMCCCCCCCTAAAATGAGATAGATTAGGTTATTCTGTACTAAATGAGACGTTCAGAGCAGAGYGTGAACACCTGGAGGGGACTACAGCTCTGCTCTTCCTTCTACAGCTCTTTTATTCTCTGGCCCAGGGAGTCTTGAATTTTCTCTGCCAGATGCAGAGCTGCCGTAGCAAAGGGTGAGCGTCGCTGCCTGCAGTAACGCGTAGATGGTTCCCCRTGTTGTGGACAGAGGGCAATGGGGAGCTGAGTCTGGGGACCCCCACGCCATCCCCCCATCCCAAGGCAATGCTTTAATCACTAGAATACTACACAGAAGAGGAGAACGGCTGTCTTGAAAGAAAGCAGGAGCTGTAGGCGTGTTTTGGAGGAGACTAATTCTCTAAGCTTGTTCCATGTGTGTTCTGAGAAGGTTTTGGGAAGGTGCAGCACCCCCTGCGCTGGGGTGTGAGGGTGATGGGCATTGTGCTTGAATGAGTCCCATTATCAGCATCACTCCATTTAAGTGACTTGGCCTTCTGTGATAAAATTATCCTGCTTTTAAAGATTTCTGCTTACTGAGTGTGTATTTGAACTTGTTGTTTGTCCAGAAACATTCTTCCTATTTCTTCAGGATTAGAAAGATTCTTTAAAGTAGAAGGAAAAATAGACACACACACACACTGGCTAAAAAACCCCAACATCCACCAATCTTGGTGCCAAACTGATCAAAAAAAAAGTGTTTATGGCTCTGAATTTGAAGGAGCTGGAGATCATCTGAAGTGTCACAGCAAAAAATTTTTTTCAGAAAATACCTGTAAACTTCTTCCTCATGAATGCACTGACAGAGAGAAATCCCCCAATATTTGTCATCCCCCCAGTATTGGCCATGTTAGACTAAATAGCAGTCAAATTGCTTGAAAAGAAGCCAAGGGTGAATTCATTGCTGAGTGATGGGTGTGCTGAAAACCTCTGCAGGTTCAGGGGCGAGGGAGCAGAGCTGCACTGGCTGGGATACAGAAACACAGCGGCAATTTTTGACAGCTGACAAACCTGAAATTGCCAGATGTCAGGGAATTATTTCAGGATACACAAATGCTCTTTCTCTTTCTCACGTGATGACCATACACGTGCTGTTCGTTGCTCTCAGGCAGAGCAAGGGKAAGAGGAAAGGTTCTCCAAGCTGGTGGCTGGATGCAGCCTGACATGGGTAATTATCGCAGCCTTTATCATTTGCTTGGTGCTTTCATGCCGAAGAATGACGCTGCTGTAGACTAGCTGCAGAGCTGATCTAAATTTTAGGTAATTCTCTGGTATTGTATTTTTCTTGTTTCTCTTCTCAAGTGGCTTTATTGAGTGCTTGTTAGAGCAGTGACACCACCACCACCCCCCCCCAACACCATTAGCAGAATACTAACAGCAACATCCCCGAGACAGGCTGCTCCTCTCCAAAGRCACTTGAATTTGCCATAGAAACTTTTTCTCTTATCGTCTAATCTCTGCAGGGCATATATAGCTCTCCTAGCCATTCAGTCTTGCTGTAGAAGTTCATCTTGGATGCTATTTTGACTCCRTGGGTAATCATTCAGAGCTTTGCCGCTGACATGAAAAAGACGGGATTTCATCTTAGACGTTTCAAAAGGTGTATTTCTTCTTCCAGTACAAGAAGGCACAATTATGTCTGTGTTTGCTGACAGTGAGTGTCAGCTGAAAGAGAAAGCCCGAGATCTCTCTGTCTCATGTGAAGAGGAGAATCCCAAGTCAACTGCRTGGCTTTCTTCACTTTCTTCACTGTTTGATCAGACACCTCAGTATGAATCTGATTGAGTCCCAGGACTATGCGCTTCTGGGTTCTCCCAGGACCAAATGTCAAGTTCAGACTACCCGCCATGGTGCTTGAGACAGACCAAGGTGCCTCCTGTAGCAGTGGACTAGCTCTCCTGAACTGCTGTAAATGAAAATATTATGGAGGTGGGTCAGTCCYTAGTCATCTTCCTCTCTTAAAGCTGTATTTCTTCCTCTGATTGATTGACTGACTGATTAACATGATTTTCAAAATACAACTTAGTAGGACACCAGTAGGGTACAGTAGCCATCGCTGAAGTTGTTTAACATCCACCTGGACATCATCCTTGAGCACAAAAACAGTCCTAACCTGATCAGGAATTTCTGTGCTAATTCATGAGCTCTTTCGTGTCCCAAACAGTCTATTAAAAAGACTTTCTTTCTTCCTGAATTACCACTGTATATGTTATTTTACATTTCTGCAGTGCTTGCTCACTGGCATGGTCTGGCAGCCTGATTAGGTAAATCAGAAAACATGTTGTATAAAAGAATTGCTTTYTACCACACAAGCAGCAGACCCTGATGCCTGCAGATCCAAACCCCAATACTCCTTACCTGTCAACACTGTCAGGGCTAAACATGAACAAAGAGCAAGGACATTACATTTTTTTCCTATTGGGCCTGTTTAYGAAACATGAGGTCTTTCCCTCCATCTCTCAGAGGAAGCATTTGGGTGGAAGGAGACAGGGAGAATGTAGCTATTTTGATTTTGGCCCTTACCACATCCCTAAGGACGTGCCATGGTCTCTTCCTTGCTGCATTGTGGGGGATATTACTCTTGTGCCACGTCCTGCTGCAGGTCACCTGGAGCTAGTGACAGTCCCACTTCACTCCTGTGTCCTTCGCGCAGAGATTAATTCACTTTTGCTGCCATGAAGTTGGCTGCTGTTCCAAACCTCCTCCAGGCAGGACAACAGGGATTTTCAACACAACTTGGGTGGAGTGGTGGATACAGAGTAATAGATCCATTTTCCATACCAAAAGAAGGCTAACCCCCACCTTTTAGATCTGCCTTTTTGTCCTTCCCAATGTGCCAGCCCCTTGCTGTGACTGTCCTGGGAGCATCACTTCCAGGTGTGTTTTGGTCTGTGATCAACCTGAGAAGGGCAAGGAGAAAATTTTGACCTTACTTCACATATGTGCTAGAGGTGAAAAGTGAAAATAGCCAGACTTCAGTCACATTTGAATAGATACGAGTACAAAAATTTTTCTAAATTCCAGCTATTTCTTCTTACTTCGCCAATTTTTAAAATCCTCTTCCTTTTGCAGACTGAACTCAAAAATTTGCGCTGTTCCTGGTGAGTGTTAGTTAAAATGCGGGTACCTGACAGCGCAGTCTAATAGAGGTTGATGACTTGACAGAGTAACCATCGTCTAACCCCAATGAGCAACACCCAACACGTGCTGTTCACAGCAAGCATTTAACAGGCTAGCAGAGCCTCCTRATTTCCAGCTGCTGCACCAAACTTTCCTTTTGGGACTTGGACTACAGGCTTTCAAAGCATATCTTGTCCTGTGCAAACATTAATTGAGATTTGAGAAAACTTCCAGACAGTTTATTTTTTGCGGTATTCTGCAGTCATCTCCAAGCAACTTTCAGGTCAGTTTGAAATACTCGCTCTGATAGGAGTAAKAGCAACATGTCTTTCTTTTCCCCTCTTGTCTGCAAAGCCTCAGACCTAGGCTTTAAAGGTTGCTGGCAGAAACTTGAATTTCTGTGACAATTTTTGGTTGTTTTGGGGTTGTTTTTTTTCCGCAGTGAGAACTGACTCCCAAACAGTGTTAAGAGGACAGAACAGATGAGGRGATAGTGGTGGATGGCCCTGAGAAGATCAGAGCAGGTAGATGAACGCCGGGGTTTCTGTGCAGGGAAGGATGACAGCCCATCGTGGAGCTGTTCTCCACCACCACTGCTTCACCYGCCCTGGCCAGCTGGGTTGGAGGAGCACTGACAGCACTGCTTCCTTCACAGTGTTTTATTTAATTTTTGCTAGCTGTTGTCCTTCTGTTCATTCAGACTTCATGGGAGTATGCTTTTTCTAGCTGGTGTTTTTTCTGTGATTCCTGTATTTCCTGCCTTCTGTTTTATTTCAGGGCATACAACTGTGGTTTTAATTTTTTTAAAGAAACTGGGTAGTTAATCTAATCCTCAGGACTTAGTTTGGAAAGTCATTCTGTTCAACATTCTCAGAAAGTGTTGCTTGAAAAGACTTTTATCTGATAATATCTTGTATCTGTTTCCATTACTGCCTCTAAAAATAAAAACCAGCATTCAGGCTTTAATTCTCAAAGGCATTTGAGAAAATCTGGAGAATTTGCCACAGGATAAACTGATCTTACTGGTCAGATACASGGAGCAAAGTACTGCGGAGACTTAAAGACACTCTCAGTCTCATCTGAAAAAGTGTTTTTCCAAGGTATCAGAGGTACCTCTGGGGTCACTGAATCCAAATTTTGCTGTCACTGGGTAATGCTTTTTCATTCTCTCTTTGGTATTCTGATCTAAAAGAAAGATTTAGCCTTGAATTATTTATYTATTGCATGTTTTATGCATATCTATCCATTCTTTGTGCCTATGCAATAAAACTAATTGCACTGCATATAAATAGACCAAGCCGCTATGATAAGAGTCTCCAAATACAGTTAACCTGTCAGGAAAGGCAATTTTCTTCTTCAATATTTGCAGTACAATTTGCAATACAATTACTTCTCAAAGTCTTGGGGCAAAAAAAAAAAACCAAACCAACAGAGAAACAAACAGATCCTAAATGTCTGTATTCTTGGGCTTAGATGCACATCTGGCACCTCTGCTCTTCATGCAGCCAGAGCATCCTGCACCCTCTCTCCGCTTCCTCCAGCTCTCCTGGCTGCATCCCAGCCCGTGAAGCTTTCCTCCAAGTCTACGTCTCTGCTGGGCACTAGGTACACTGTTTGCCTGGCGTGTTCGAAACATTTGCAGATTTGCGATGTAACGTGCAACAAAACAGACCCAACTCGCTGTTTGTATATTCAACGCTAATCTTACTGGAATTCAAACATACCACATAATCACTGCTAAATAAAGCCTAAAGCAAAGCAGATGTATCTGAAGAGTGTTGGAGCACCAGAGTGACAGATGCTCGTTGCACCATTTACAAACATTAATTAACATTAATGTACTGTTCAGACATCAAATTAGCACAATCCCTTGAGAGAGATGACGGGCTGCAGTGGCAGTCCGTCTGCAGAAGCAGCCCTCTCCCTGCGCGGGCGGGCGGGCGGCTGCGAGAGCCGGCGCGGGGGGCACAGCGGTGGCTTGGTTCGGGTGGTCGCCGGCTCTGCCCGCCCCGCCTGCTGCCCCTGTTCCTGGATGCAGGGTCACATCGCTCTCAGCGCTCCTGTCTTCTGCGTGGTGCTACAGCCAACGCAGCCGAGGCGCGGGGGGATCGACTGGCTGGCCAAAGGACGCTTGGCCCACGGCGGGGCTCGAGTCGGGAGTCTTTCTCAAGGACAGGGAGAAAGCAGCTGTGCCCAGCTGTGCTCTGCGAAACATCTGCTGGCTGGCCAGGGGTGGGGGGAGGCTACTAGTGGGAAGACTTATTAGGTTTTAAATAGCTATCAGTAAGTAATGATTAGGCAGTCAGCAATCGGATTATATGACACAAATTCCAGCTATAGTTTGCACCAGGCCATAAATCCCCCGTGCCCTTTTCAGCTGGAAAGGCGTCTGATCTCGTACAGCTCCGAGGTGCTTAGATGGAGGAACAGAGGCAGCACGGGAAGGGGCTGAGCAAGGGCAAATGGAGACCGTCCACGAGGGCTGCGAGACGCGACAGGTAACTGCGGAGTTATCCCTGTCGGCACTCAGCTCGGCAAGAAAACTAACACGGGATTTGCAGAATTCAGGTCTGAGAGCATTAAGAAAAATAACCGAGCAGATGGTCATGGCACAGCCTGAGGGATGCACTGTCCTTTATTAATCTTTACAAACCCTCTAGAAATATGGTAATTTATTTTGCCACTGTTGCTGCCAATAACCCTCCACACACCCCGACCCTCACAGGGACCATGAAGGAGTCCTCTATCTCCGTTTGGCAACATACGTTTGTTTGTATTACTAGCTAAATTTATCCAGTTCCAATTAACTGTTCTCTTTAGCATTTTTCTCAGTGTAATTATCTCAACACCAGCAGGCCGTTGTTTTTCTAATAAGAATTTAATTTTGTTAGATATAATCATTTTAGGACATTTTTTTTTCTGGACCAGCAATGCATAACTTTGTTTTATTTGGCACAGTCGGAGACCATAGCTTATTTGCTCAGTGGGAAAAAGGAAGAGAGAAAGAGCTATTTTCTCAAAAAAAAAGTAAAAAACTGGTTATGTGGAGGCCAGAATCTGGTTTCACTGAAATACCAGCAAAGCTAGTAGCAGTGTTTTAATTTCACACAGGCACAAATAAATTGAGATCCTGGCTTCTCAGACTTCTTTGCTTGGTCAGGGTTCAGCGGAAAGCTCTGGCCCAGTCTGGATTAACTGAGGCRGAGGAGGAGCGTGCAAAACCACGCTCAGACTGGGGTTTCGTGGAGTGCACCAGCATAGAGCTCCAAAAAGACAAAGAAGGGGATTTTCTAAACTAGCCAAATCCTTGTATGTAACTTGTGTCCTGCGAGGAGAAGCAGCTTCTGAAAGAAATGTCCTTGTTGCCCGCAAGAGTTTTCCATCAATACAGTCCAGTATCTTCAGCGTCCGAGCTGGCTGCCGGGGGGTCAGCCCCCGGGAGCCCCTCTGCCGGGCTCAGCCTCCTCCCGGGTGTTGGGTTCAGAGCAGAGTCCCCCGCGGTGGCAGCTGGTGGACTCTCGCTCCCTCCTGTTGCGTTTCTTTGGCCTCTYTTTCCTCAGGAAATCGGATATGAATCACTCCCACTTTGGTGTTTAAGGCATGGTTCAGCAGACACATACAGGCACAGAGCCTGGATGGGCGTGGTTGTTGCACCCTAACTTTGGGAGAAAGCTAATAGCACCCACAGTTTTCCCACTCCCTTGTCTTCTTTTTTCTAGATTCTTTAAARGGGGGTTAAAAAATTATTCAGTATTAGTATTCAGTAAATTGTCCTCAGCTCATTTTGGCCCCAGTGATGATAAAACATATGGTATGTATATAATTTTATACATGCACATGACAACAAATGGTTTTCAATGTGGGCCACCCACAAACCAGTCTGTTTAATAAAGCTGGGTGTGTATTTGTCTGTCTGTGATATCTAAGGAGCTTCTTTCAGGGTAGTGTCTACATACCCGTAGCTCAAATAAAATTGTATTGCAAACCAGGGGGATACTTTAATTTTTCTCCAAGGGCAAGGAGTTATCTAATGCAGCTAAGTAATTATGTTTCTGTAATGCCCGGAAGGCAAGGAAAGAGCAGCGGTGTGGTTAGAGCATCACTGATCCTGAGGCAGGAGCTGCGGACTCCAGGACTGCTCTCTGGAGATGTGCCCAGGGCAGCTTTCACACCACCATGGGCTTGAGGAGGGGCTTGGACGTTCAGGGTGATGGGTGGCCAGATGCGCTGGCTGCTGTATCACTGCTTGCTTCTCTTTAACCGCAGCAACTAGTGTATGTTAACGTTACTGGCCCAGCTGGTTGTCTACATTCTTGGACCCTTGATTTCAGTCTTGACCACAGATCCCAGTCACAACTGGAGTCTCATTGTGTTGGCGCTTGATGAATATGCAGATAGTCACTACCACAAATAGCCGTCCTTGCCATGGACCACAGCTAAATTATGTTGCTGTCAGATCTAGGTCACCAGTGTGTCGAAATGCAATGCTGTTTCTCAGTCCCTCTGCTCTCCTTTCTCGTCTCCAAGAACCTAGAAACTATAAACTTGTAATAACTACAGGTGTTATCACTTAAAAGATGATGTGCTTTTCAAGAATTGTTTCTTTTTCTATTTTTTTCGTGGAGGAAGGACAGGGTATGATACAAGGAGTGTGCATACATGTGTGTGCATGTATGTGTAGGATTTTTCATACAGCAAACACCCCATACAGTAAAAAAAATGGCAACAGCAAACACCCATGATTTGCAACACTTGAATTTCCATGAAAGCCTTGCACCAGCACAGCAGATTCAGCATTCAGTCGTACAAGGCAAGAATATAACTGCGGTTCATYTTCTGTCTATTTTCGCTTTGGCTTCACAGCTTCCCTCTTATCTGCCATCTCCTGTCTTCACATATACACAAGTTTAACATTAGGCAAGCTGTCCATGATCCTGCTGCTGAGAAATGTGATATTATATCTTCTCTACCAAAGTGCTGAAGGCTGTTAGGTACAAATGTTTTGCTGACGTACAGCTCATCAGGCATTTATACCTGCATCCTGGTTTTACGTGTAGCACTGACTGTAAAGAGGAGCTTGCTGGCGGGCAAAGCGCAAGTCCTGTTGGGAAAGGATGAAACATTTTGCTCTTACAGCTCGTGGACACTGTATATGAGGCYCCTCCATGTGACTGTGGCAGCTGCTGCTGGTGATGAATGTAGGAATACAGAGGAAAAATTGCCCCACAGATTGGGGCACTGAATCACTGAACCTTGAGTGTTTTTTATAGCTTTCATGAACATAACAGAGGCGCACCCGCATCCCCTCGGAGATGCTGGGAGAGTGTTCGTAACACGAGGTACACTTCTGGGAATTGATCCACTTGGCACTAATCGGTCCCCCCCACATCCATATCAGTGGAACTTCCACTGGAAGACCAGGGAGCATCACATTCATGTTCCTCAAGACAGRGTCTGGCCACTGCAGTGTTTCTCAGAGCCACCAAGTGACGCTGGGCAGGTCACAAATGCTCAGTAGCCRGACATATCTGCAGTGGCCATAAGAGCAATAGATTTGTTCTCTTGAGCCATCTGTAAAATGTTAGCACTTGATTCATTCATGTGGCAAATGTCTGATATGGGAAGGGAAAAGTATTATAATAACCTTTGCTTTATGGRGCTACTGGGAAGATCTACAGCTCCAGGAAGGTATTCTTGTATTTCCCCTTCAGCGAAGAATGTCATAACAGAGGTGGAGGAGAGGATGTGTTTCATATCATCTGCTCTGCTGTAGGTAATGGGGAAGTTAACATTTTCAAGAACTGCAGAAACATGGGTCTTGGCTGATAATAGTAAGAATTAATATTTAATTAAACTTGGACATGGTATTAATCATGTGTATGTATTACATTTTATATTCATCCATCACACTGTCATACCAGTACATAATAKATATTCTTTATGAGCACAGGAAAACAGCTCTAGCTTGAAAGGAAGCAGAAATGTAGAATAAGAAAATGTCTTTATTTCAGCTTTTGACTAAAACTATTGATAATCTTAGAGATCTAATTACTTTTCTCTCAGTGAATAAATAGCTGCTTAAATGCCCAAACCATCACATACATCAAATCACCAGCTACTGCATAAATTGGTGTGACTTCAATTACTTCTGTTAACATACACAGATTTCTATTATCTGACTCTCTGGGCCATTGAATGGAAATCCTGCTGAGCTATGGAAAAGTGGACAGTGTGCTTTTCTGCCTCCCTCGCCATCAGCAAAATTGTCACCTACACTCTGATTGTGGAACCTTGTTACTGATAACGATGTAGAGCAGGAGGAACCCAGCTCGACTTTCTGAATACAAGGGAAGTCACGGTAGCAGCAGTGAGCAAAAAACATATATATAAAATCTTTTGACATGTAAGTGGAGGAAAATTGCTGCTGAATCACTGGGAGGGAAGAAATATGAGAGCTTAAGATGTCATTTTTACAGGCATAATTTTTACTCTAATGGCCTTTAATGGCTTGTACAAGTCAGTGTAATGCTGTCAGCTGCAGCAGAGAGAGAAGTACAGAAATGTAATAACTCAAACTGCTCGGAAGAATTGTTTTCCTGCTGTAGTTAATTAGCAATGTATCGTGGTTTTCCTTTTYTGTTTGCTTATTCAACTTGTGAAATGGTAGCTGGTGTCTTGGCTGTTCTTTCCCATTTATTTATTGAATCTCTTCTTTTGCCCTTTCTGCAAATAAATGTAGTCTCTTGTGACTTGCAGTAACTTGCCATCAGGCATGTCGCAGGAATCCTTTGCTGTCCAGCAGTGGGTAGCCGTTTCCAGTAGGTGTCTCTCAGATAGTAAACAATTAAATATGCCAGATACATCTGCCTTGTGTTTAGAGTCAGAAGAGCAGTTGCACATAATGCCAAGAGAAGCACCATCTGTCCTAATAAGCAGTCAAAACCATTACTGAAAATACCTGTTTGAATTCAAAGGTCAGTTTATATCCTGGGGGAAGGAAATCTGGAGAGCAGGGGGAAATCCAAGTGCAATAAGCTCTAGCAACACAGGACGAGGCTACACAACACATTGTGGCTGTCATGGGGAGGGTAGCTACGCTAGGAACAAAGGAAATATTTATTCTATCYTCTGAAATCATTAAGATATTGGAATCTGACCATGAGGGTCCTCATTGTCTGATAGACTCAGAAAAATRTAGGTTGGAAAGGACCTCTGGAGGTCTCTGATCCAGCCCTCCTCTCAAAACAGAGCCAAGCTCAAACTTAAATCTGTCTTCCTTTAATTAGCTCACTCAGGGCCTTACCCAGTTGCGTTTTGCATATCTTCGAGGCTGGATACCCTTGCTTGTTCAACTCATGATCCAATGAAGGCAAGCTCCAAAATTAAGTAAATCCTGTTCCTGTAAATTATTCAGCTCCTCCTTCTCCCTCGTGGGAGGGACGTGAGGGCTGTGTTAGTGGGGACAGGAATCAAACCCACCGACTGCCACGGTGAGCTCCACGAGAGGAACATTTCACCCAGTGCTCTACAAGAACAGTTGCTGTCAAATATGCCATTTCTTTGAAAGTGAAACTTTTCAGAGGAACAGGCTGATTTTCATGCACACACGAAACCAGAAGAGAATGTAGAATGATCAAATTGAAATAGTTGAGTGCTTGTTTCAACATTTTTCCCCTGTGACATTTTGAATCTTGTTTCAAAGAGACTTCTAAAAAATGTTTTCTTTTGACACTTTGATATTATTTCAACCCTTTGTGTGGAATATATCATCTGATTTTATCAAAATAAAGCAATTGAGTTGACTCCACATGACTTTTAAAAAAAAGTCTTAGAAAAATTTGGAAATTCTTAGGTTTTTGTGCCTGTTTAGCACAAAACTTTTGKTTCCCACTCAAATCTTGATGAAATAAATTGTGCACCTCAAGGACATCTCTCTAATACAAGCATATAAACTGTGTGTATGTGTGCATTCACGTAAGTCTTATTTTAATGTGCTGCAGGCATCTCAGGTTAGTGGGCCAGCTTTAGCATGTGTTTGCTTATTTAATGTCTCAAATTAATGGTTCTACTGACCTCATAAAATCTACTTTTATAGTCATTCAGCAGTGAAGCTCTCTCTACGTACACATTATGCCTTGATGTGAGGCTTGACTCAAAAAAATCTCTGACAGAGGTCTTTCATTCCCTTTATAAATAGTTTTTGAAACTGTGGCCACTTCGTCAATGCAGTGCTCATATCCTATGGGGCACCATATTGCATAATTTCTGTGCTCACCAAATCTGGAAACTACATCTACTAGATGATCATTATTAATTCACTAAGAAAATAGATTTATCAGGCACATAGCTGGATTATATATTTCATTATTTAGAAGAGCTGAGAATTTATGGGCACTTCTTGTGCCTCTGGACCCCAGTTCCCTGTTGCAGTGGTGGGCACATCAGTACTGGCCTGTCTCTACAACGTGTGCTGAAATCCAAAACTCTAAAGATGGAAAACATTTCACTGGGAACCTGAGGCAGACTGTCAGGTCAGGACCACCAAAAATCTGCAGTAGGATTATATATAATCCTATATATATATTTGCTGATCTGCTATGCTTATGGGCCTATATTAATTTCAGAGCAAAGAGATTTCCAGTTTTAGGTTTGATACACCTTCCTGATGTAGAAATCTGCTAGCAGGTGGGTAGCACAGGGACCAAACAGACAGAAGAGTTGATTTTCTATCTCTTTGAGAAGACATTTTTAGTTCATAGCTAGTTGTTATTTTAAGAGCAGGGACCTGTTGTACTATGAATATGTTGGATGGATCAGGAKGAGGAAGGAGAGCGCAGGGCATGTCCCCTTGGCAGTGAAAARACTAGAAGCCCCGTGCAGACGCTTGCCCTGTCCTTGTGGCAGAAGGTTAAAGCCCAGCCAGACAAGAGGCTGATTCCTGGGAGGTGGAAAGGGAGCTTGGTTGCGGAAAAACACCCTTCATTTTACTGACATTTTCACAGCTTTGAAACACTTTGTTAATTTGCAATAACAGCTTTTGCAGTCTTGTCAAAATAAATGTCCACTGCAGTTAGGAAAACCCAACATTTACTCAGTTATGGCTAAATGGAAGGACGATGGGCTCATTCATCATGGTAAGGAGGGTGCAGAGAGCTTTGTGACTAAGTGCAGAGGGAGAGGAGGGCTGAATATGAAGTCACTCCCTTGCTCTGCAACCTCAGACAAACCACAGCATTAGTCTGTGCCTCGTTTTCCCTAGCTGGAAAAGAGAAAATACTGGCTTTCCCCTGCAAGGCACTATGAAACCTTATTTACTCATGCTGTGAAAATATCCTGAGCTCCTTGTGTGAGAGGCAGTCAATGGAAATAGGCTATAGGCTCATTTTTTTCTCTGTTTTGAAAGGCAGGAGAAACAAGCTGGAGAAAATGCGTTACAGTTTTATTTTGTAAGTACCTGGAAGTCTCCTTTGATGACGGTTGTTCTCTCACTTTTCTCCTTGCAGGTACTATGCTATCTGCTGCCAGCCGCTGGTTTACAGGAACAAGATGACTCCGCTGCGCATCGCTGTAATGCTTGGAGGGTGCTGGGTAATCCCGACATTTATTTCTTTCCTCCCTATCATGCAAGGTTGGAATAGCATTGGCATCATTGATCTGGTGAGTAGCTAAGGAGGTACACCAACCTGGTATCAAATATATTCGGTGCTGTATATTCTTCTTTAAAAAGCAATATTCAGAGAAAAGAAGGCAAGAGAGGCTGAAGGAGAAGCTTCTTGTTATCGATACACAGGGGCTGCTGAATTTCTGGAGGGTGTCTTTAACGGGGTTTGAAATGAATCCGTCCTGGAAGGACTGTCACAAAGACAGTGGTGGCTCTGGGAGAGGATTCTACCTGTGTCTCCTAATCAGTTCAGTGAGTAGTCCTTTGAAAACACACCAAGCCACAGCTGGCTCCCGACGGGCACCTCGGGAGCCCTCAGTTCCCCTTGGCCTCTGCAGCTCTCGGGGAGTGCTGGCCGCTGCCGGCTGAGCCCGAGGCTCCTTCCTTGCCGTGCTAGCGATGTTTGGAGAGCCGGGAAACCCAGACTTCCCCAGAAGGGATGGTGCTTTGGGACACTCCCATCAATATCCCCTGTCTTGGTGTGAGCCTTGAAGGTGGGGGAGAAGATGAAGTCCCCCCGTGCAAGTCATTTCAGCAGGAGTCAGTTCTCCCGACCGCAGTCTGGCTTCACTTGCAGGATCCTGTTTGCAGGGCAAGGAGCTAAGAGCTGCAAATCTGCTCTCCTTCCAATCTGGAGACRCAGGAATTAAAAAATGGCAAGCTGTGAAAACACCTCATTTAGAAGAGCTTGTTTAAAGAGATGTGGCATCTTCTATGCCAAGTCTCAGTCAAGGAGATACGAATACTTTTTGGCTCATGGAGAATAACAGGTGCAAGCTGCCAAGCCTCTAGACAAGGCGATAAAGCCAAAATTGATTCCAGACAAGCACCTTTAGGACATGCAGCTGGTAGAAAAGGGAGGTGCATTTTGTTTATTTAACAAAGCATGTCAGGTGTCTGATTTATTCCACCGATTTTTTGCCCCCACCTTTTCAGAAAAGACGCGACACCCAGCTGTCTGTAACTTTCTGAACACCAGTGCAAGCCCTGCMCTTCCTTGCAACTTGCTGGCGTTCACTGTGCAGATTTTGGTAGCTGCACGTTGAGAGGTAGTGCAAGGTTCAAACACCACCTGGTGAAAATGCTTCATAGTTTATTTTAGAGGTAAACTTCCTTAGTTGCCCAATTTATAAGTAATTAAATAAATTATTTAAACGAATAAATTTAAATAAATAATTTAAATAATTTAATACATAATTTTGATATTATAGTTTTAAATAGGAGACAGGGTTATTCTCTTGTTGGAATAAACAGCAGAAATTATGGGCCTGATGGACCTGCAGTGACATCGTTTTATAGCAAGAATAGCCTCAGAGAAGTCCTGTCTGTCCCAGTTATGTCCCCTGTTCCCCAAACTCACATGTAAGACCCCTTTCTTCATCTGCTGTCTCTGTTTCCATCACAAGTCATTGACCAGATCTCAGCCTACGGACTCAGCCTGCAGACTTCTCCTGCCCACAGCCCCTGTGCCTAGGAACCTCAGTGTCACCCCAGCCTGGAGCTGCCCCCCAGATGCTGCAGCCCAGTCCCTTCCCTGTCCATCTGATCCTTCTCTAATACCCCTGTGGGACTCGGCTGGGTGAAACTTGTGCATTCTGGGTGTAAAACCATTGCCCAGTGAACAGAGCAGTGAGCACTGCAAAAAAGCATGGCACAAAGGGAAGTTATTCCCCTTCGCTGTGTCTCAACTGGGGAGTTCYAGGCTGATTTTCACTGGCCAGGTTGAGACGTGCTCTAGGATGCCGGAGCTGCAACGTGGGCTTGTCCTGCAGACCTGGGGACCAGCAGGGCCGGAGAGCCCATGGTGTGAGCACAGGCAGGAGAGGCAGCAGTGGGTAAGGCAGGTACTGCGGATGAGAGAGGGGAGGGAGGAGAGAGAATTGGAAAGCGGTGGTGAGGTGTCCTGGCAAACAGACTGCTGGTATCGGAGGAGCAGTGCTGAACTTCATCCCTTCTTTGTCCTTGTCCTTCCTCCCCTTGCCCCAGATTCAGCAAAGGCAGTTCAACAAGGCTTCCAACTCCACTTACTGCATATTCATGGTCAACAAGCCATACGCCATTACCTGCTCCGTGGTGGCCTTCTACATTCCCTTCTTCCTGATGGTGCTGGCCTACTACCGCATCTACGTCACGGCCAGGGAGCACGCCCGCCAGATCCAGCTGCTGCAGCGCGCGGGGGCCCCCACCGACGGCCGGCAGCACCACCCGGACCAGCACAGCACGCACCGCATGAAGACCGAGACCAAAGCTGCCAAGACCCTGTGCATCATCATGGGGTGCTTCTGCCTGTGCTGGGCCCCCTTCTTTATCACAAACATAGTGGACCCTTTCATAAACTACACGGTGCCGGGGAAGCTGTGGACGGCTTTCCTGTGGCTGGGCTACATCAATTCAGGGTTGAACCCTTTCCTCTACGCCTTCCTGAACAAGTCTTTCAGACGTGCCTTCCTCATTATCCTGTGCTGTGGTGATGAGCGATACCGAAGGCCTTCCATCTTGGGGCAGACGGTCCCCTGTTCCACCACCACAATAAATGGATCGACTCATGTACTAAGGTGAGTGTTTCTCGGATACTGTAAAATGCCTGGGGTCTCTAGAAAGGGTACTTCTCTAGAGTTTTCGTAAAGGATTGGKTTTGCTTTGCATTTGAAATATCTGATGGATTAACTGTTTGAAAAGGGAGGGGGCAAGAGAAGCACCCAGAAATCCTTAGGGTGCTCAAAAAAACTGGGTTTGTAGATAACAGATAAGTGTTGGCATGCGCAGTTTCTCCAGAGGTATGTTCAGRAAAGAGTTGGGAGAATGCAGAAGTCGTGTATGCATTTTGGCAAGCCCTGCTGTTTGGTCTGAGGGGAACAACTTGACCCCACGGGAAGCACCTTGAGGGAGGCTGCCTGCTTCGTCTTCTCTAGCAAAGGGATCATGACCCCATTGCCCCTTCTCAGGTTCTGCCTTTGTAGCCCCACCAGCCACGGCTGCATCTTCTGAACTGAAAGGCAAAGGATGAACTTCCCCAAGCACTTTGACCCTGCTGGGGCACTTCAGTGGCTTTCTGGGAGGGGGGATACTTGCCATTGTGTTTTAGCAGCTCAGAAAATGCTGGGGTGTCTGCCTTTTACTGTAACCACTCAAAGCTTGTCCCTGTTCAAGGCAGTGGCGGGAGCCCTGGGAGCTGAGCATGCCTCACATGGGCTACAGGACATAGTCCTGCTGGTTGGCAGTTTGGGGTCCCAGTGAATTTGAACCCCACACCTCAGACACCCCATCCTTCACTGAGTGCCATGATGTGTTCATTGCAAGGGAGAACATGTGAGCTGTGCAGTGGGGGGGTACAGAGGGGTTTGGAGGGCTCTGTGGTATGAGGCACCCTCTGCTATCTTCTCCTCACCGAGCGGAGAGGTGGGAGGCAGAGCATGGGAGGAAGGCAGGGAAGAACAATTATCTCCCATAGTATCAGAACAAACTGCAGTC
Source organism: Oceanodroma leucorhoa (assembly GCA_030449065.1). Taxonomy (NCBI): domain Eukaryota; kingdom Metazoa; phylum Chordata; class Aves; order Procellariiformes; genus Oceanodroma; species Oceanodroma leucorhoa. The sequence goes on along the minus strand of JASVER010000154.1, from coordinate 14,933 downwards.
TCTGAAAAAAACCATAGGTGTTTCTATGCAACTGTCTAGAGGAGATGTGGTTCTTTTGGTAGATGGATTCATGGCTCTTCATATGCAGATGAGGACTTGGTAACTGTATTTGTGTTCAGAGCTGAACCCATCTGTAGACTAAATCAGACACTGAGCACTTCCCAGTTGAGTCTGATCTGCTGGTTTGCCCCAAGCTCCCTTCTGCAATGATCTCTGAAGTTTTGGAAAGAATCCTGAGCCATATAATGGATGATCCTGCCTTTCCATAGCACTTCARCTCTGCAGAAGGCACTTGCTTCCTGCTGCCGCATCCCCTCCTCCCTCCGCGTGCCGGAGGGATGTGGCTCTGCACATCAGCACCTCAGAGAGCAATTATTTTCTTTTTTCCTTAGCTTTGTAACTGATGAGAAAAGCGTGACTTCTTTCCCTGGTGCAGATTRTGCACTGATGATGATAGAGGTGTGGGGATTAAAGGAAAACCGACTAACTGTAGTCTTTGGACAGTTAACCTCACTTGAGGAATTTGTATTTCTTCAGTGCTTCTCTCTTAAATGCAAAAAAAGTTGGACTCAGCATGAATGGAAAAGAAATTCAGTGAGGCAGGTTCTCTCAAGGTATAACATACATTTGCTTTACTCGCATGGAAATACAAGGGTTTTGTATTTCAGCAGCTGAAATATTGAAACCTTCCTGTATGGGCTGGCTTCAACCCAACTGAGAAGCTGCRTAGGGGCTGGACCTGGTTCACACACTTCTTTTCCAACCTCAAAGTTGTTTCTTCCTGACCAAGAACTTCTGCAAATAGGGGAGTTGTGCAAGTGGGATTTTACAGCTGCTTTTTGTACCCTGGCAGGGAGAGCAGTGAAGAGCAGGGCAGACCTTGTGCGGAATCTAGGGCAGAGTTCCTCCCCCAAAAACTGCAGAGATTTGCAATTTTGTATTAACCTAACGTGAGTCATTTAGCCTCAAAGGGAGTCGGGAGTGGTTGACAGTAGGACTTGGATTTCTAACTCCTYTCTACTTCCAATCTTGAGAAGATCTGAACTTTCCTTCAGCTCTACKTGTCCAAATCGTTCTGTCCTTGCTCACAGTCATCTCACCGGTGGGTCTATGAGTGCAAAGAATATGTTTGTCATGGTTAAAATTCAGGCTCTTGCTCTTGGATGCATCTGACCTGTGAGAGTGCCTTGCAGGGAGGGAAGGCATTTCTTCTTTTTTTCTTCTGATAACTTTAGTGTCAAAATGTTCTGACATTCCCATTTTGGGATTTTTCACATTTATATTAGGAATGGGAAAAACCGAAGAAGGAGGAGCAAAGTGCGATAAAACACGGCAGTGAGAAGAGGCAGACACCCTCAACACACACAGACTGAGAGACCGCTAGGGAGACAGTTCTCATTCTTTCTTTTTTTTTGAATTTATTTTTCAAGTGATCTGTGAAGACTGTGGTGCTCTGGGTTTTACAGAACACCTGGGGCCAGAGGCAATCACAGTGGCGATGGGGCGAGGRAGCAGACTGCACAGTGGCTTGACCATGATATGAGGGTGACCACAGCTTTCTTAATCCCCTGGCAATCACCCCACTTTATCCCTAAATCATGAACCAGAAGATGGGGAAAGGATTTCCTGTCACCCATTTTGTTCGTGAACTCTCCATCTGCTGGTGTGAGAGACACCCATCCCTTGGGTGGGGTGAGACGTGGCACAAAACGTGTTTTGAAGATGTCATGAACAGMCAGGAGATAGGATTTGGTTAGAGCTGGATCTATGTGTACAATGGGAAAGAGTATTAGAATTAAATATTCAGCTTTGAAAGAAAATTTTGATTTGCCTGTTTTCCAAGTTTGCTTTCTGCAAGTGTAGGAATTGCCAGAACCCTATTTTTTTACCCCTGGATATTCACCTATTTCAATTCTGATGTGTACCATCAACTGGAAAATTCAGGCAGGACACATGCAAATGGTGAATTGAAATCTGCAGTTGTGGCTACAATCCGAAATTCATGCTCTYTTCATTTTTCAATGGCTGAGATTGCAACTCATGTCATATACACAGGTTTGTTTATCTGGTTGCAGCACAAATTGTGTAATTCATTATAAATATTTGCAATTCATAGTTCTAGTAACCTATGGTTTGGAATATCATTCATCGAAAGGACTTGGGAGTCATTCTGAATAATGAGTGGATAGGAGAATTTACAATGAGCACTCAACTAACGTACGGCAAAAATTAGTGCAATAATTAACTGCAGTAGATATGGGTTTCTGGATGGCTGTAGCATGTGTTCAGGAGTTCTGTGCACCAYGAGACTGAAAGCAAAATGCCATAATCATCTGAAAAATACCCCTTTAAACATATTGCTTGCATATCTTTTGTCATGCATAGATATTTAATCAACACAAAACAACAAACTCATCCCTTCATGAATCATTAAACTCTCGTACTGCACAAGTGGATGGGAACCCAGATCAGCATTGCCTGAATTCTWGGATAAAACAATTTCTGAAATTTTGCCACAGCAAAAAAGATGACTTTGRGTAAAATATAGTTGAGCAATGATCAGAGTAGACAAACTCTGGAACGTTTGGGTCAAGGAGGTCGCTTTGGTATAGTCCCCATTTCCTCTCAGAAGTTTACTGTTCAACACAGTACAGCGTATTAGTCTCTTCAGGGAAAGCTATAGTGAGTGGTTTATTTACTCATTTTCAATTATAGAGAGGTCTTCTCAGGCAGGGCTGATGCCAATTTTATTTCTCCAAAGTAAAACACATCCTGATTTTCCTTTTAGAAAAGCCAAGAGAAACAAAGTGAAAAAAAAGAAGCATGCAGCTTGAGGGGCTGGAAGTTCATCGTTTTCATAAATACAAAATTAAATAAATAACCCAATCAGCCCGTGCTCGTGTCAGCACTCTGAAGGTGCACAAAACGCTGGGAGAAATGTGCAGTAAATCCTTGCATGCAGCCGGCACTCAACGCACGCCAGAGCACTGCTGTGGAGTCTTATAGGTCCCTATAGGGAACACGAGTAATTGTGCCAGCAAATCTCCTGAACTGCAGTGAGCCCCGGTGCTTCCTTGCTGCTGTTGGAACAGGCAACACAGCAACTCGGGTCTCCAGTTTTTAGAAGTTTAGCAACTCCACGGCTTACAGATCTGTTGGAATAAAAATAAATCCACCCTGGTTGTAGGGAAGAGAAGGTCAGAGCTGCCGTGGAGCGAAGGAAGAAGCGATGCGTGCCTATCGGCGACGCTTCCCCAGCAGGAGCGCGCAGGGGTGGTCCTGCCCCACGGCTCAGTCCCCCCCACACCCCTCCCACGGAGCTGCCCCAGCCCCGAGCTGGAAGCCCCTCCTGGCGCATGCATACTGTGAAGTGTCCGCTGTAATTTGAGGGGAGACCCGTAGCGGTGCCGGCGGTGTCTGCGCAGTGAGGGGAGCTCCACGGGTGCCCAGTGCACCCACTGCACCCGCTCCATGCAGCCAGACCCTCCTGCCACGGGGGGCTGACATGTGGGATTGGCAGAAGGGTCAGGGCTTGAGGGGGAATTCACACCTGGGTTTAGCTTCGTGTTGCCAGTTCCAGTCCGTAAAGGCAAAGGTAGGAGCTCTTCCTTTCTCCTTGCCTTTTCCTGGCCAGGAGCAGAGGAGACTTTGGGCTAGAGACCACTATATGCAGGCAGGGTGGATGGGCTGATGGCATTGCATTACTTTATGCAGCTTTAAAACAGTGAATAAGTTAAAAAGACTTTCCCCCTCTGTTYACGAGGTAGCTTTTCACAAAGACGAGCAGCCATCCTGAAACCCTCCTGGCTTTGCAAGGCTGGCAGCTCAGAGCCCCATCTCCACTTGCTCCTGGRGGTCTCCCCGACATGGAGGACCCCCCTGCCTGAGTGGCAGCCTGGGTGCTGCCTGCAGCAAATACACATCAGGATGCCCAGATGCCCACTGCTGTGGAATCAAAGCAATTTGTGTCTTTTCAAAGATGATTTTGAATGACCCTGCCTTTTCGACTGCTTTAATTTCACAAGGTTATTAACTCCCTCAGTGCTCATTCACCTCCTCACAGGTCAAATCCCGGCTGGCCAGGTGTCCCTGTCCCACCACGCACCGTCCCCTTCTCCTGCAGTCACCTGCAGGGGAACAGACACATTTGGTGGTGTTACAAATCCTCCTGCTGTTTCCGAGCTCCCGGGCTCAGAAACGGCTTCACAAGATGGCTTAGAGAGTGCTCTGGTTTCCCTGTGCAGCCAGGCTGAATCACACAACAGGTTCAGTGCCTGGTGTGGGTCATTTCCCTCGTGTTCCTAGGTCATGGATGGAGCAGCAATGCCGTCCCGCCTGCGATGGTGGGATTTTGTGGGCGGCAGTTGTGGCTTGACTCAGAAAGCACAGAGGTTAGTTACTCAGAGCTGCTTTCTGATGAAACTGTCAGGTCTCTCTCAAGGATCTGGGTTTGCAAGTAAAAAAATCTCCTCCTGTTCTGCCTCCTCCTGTTCCTCTTATCTCTTATCCTTCCTTAGGCACTAAGACAGCCGCAGAGACCGCAGAGCTTCCCGAGGCAGAATGACACACTTGCTGCCGGGGGTCGGAAAGCCCCGGCGGCTCCCACCGCTCCTCTGCAGCAGCAGCCGTGGGCTGGCGCCAGCCGTGGGGCTTTCCCACCCCAGCCCACCCCACCCCAGCCCAGCCCAGCCTCCAGCCGACAGCCTCCCCGGCCTCTGCTCGCCTGCCTCCTCTCCAGCTCTCCCGGGGCAGAGCCGGCCCTTGGCGTTTGGCAAGCCGAAAGCTCTCCCAGCACGGGCGCTTCGTCGGCGAAGGTGCATTTAGCCTCAGACGGGGAGGACGCGTGCCTTCGTTACCGCATTTTCCCGCGGGACGGCGCTGGCACTGGCAGAGGTGTTTTGGAGAAAGGAGGGACCGTGGGAGCGAGCGTGGGGGGACAGGTCGGGCTCAGCCAGGACAATATCTCAGCYCTCCCTGCTGAAGTCCCTAAAAACCATTTCAGTAGCAGCAGAGAGGAATCTGAGCCCAGGGCTGCTGCTGCTACGTGATGCTAAATATTTGTCTCCCCTCTGTTTTCTCTCTTTCTCTCTCACACACGTGCACGGGTTCGCAGAAATGACTAATTATGTAAACCAGAGGGAAGTTATTTCTGGAAAGGAGATGTTCACAGGCTGTGTTACCAGGAGGGTGTTACACCCTGCTCTGTTTCTGACGTTGGAAAGAGTACGGTGCGTGACGGCTGCAGTGAGAACCTGGAATTCAGCTCCAGGCTGGGCAAGGACGGGCTTCAGTGCTGCTTTCAAAAAAAAAAAAAAAAAAGAAAGAAAATGAGCTATTTCAGTACATGCACAACTTTGCATGGACAAACTTGCAAAAGTCTCTGATCTTCAGCTGGCCCAGAGGTGAAAGATTAAGGTTTGGGTTCAAACTCAGGGTCTCCTGACTGCCCTCAGCTTCAAAGCCAGCTATTTGCATTCCTCATTCACTCTGCTAGGCTGCCTGGAGGCTCCACCAAATTAGTTGAAAGGGTAAAATCCAGTATTTATTGGTTCTTCCAGAGTTTCTGAAAGGTTTTTTTTGCTTTTGCTGTTAAAGAGAAATAGGCAAGCAGCAGGTAGGCACCCGGGTGCACAAAATTCCCAAACAGACCCAGCAAGGGAACAAAAAGCATCAGTAACAAACATGCTATTTTAGCTTGGTTTGACCAAATTTGAAATTGATGTGGAAGTGAATCTTCACCGTGACTCAGTTTTTAAACACAAAGGATGCAAGTCTTTGATTTAAAATTGATTTTTTTTTTAATTTTAGCACTAACCACAACATGCATACCCTTTCTAAAGTTTTTTTYCCCTTTACACAAACTGAATAGATTTTTCTGTACATGTTCTGTGATTTTTTCTTATCACTAAAGCATCATTTGGAAAATAATTCCAGTGGCAGAGTACTACTGCCCAAAGCTATACAGTTATTTAGAGCAAAATCAGGCCAGGGTTAAAATTTCTGACTGGCAGGAACTGCCTGGGAATTGTAATGATCCTGCAAGATGGATCAGAGCTTTGACATATGTTATCATCTTCTTCACTATAAGGTCATTAGCCCCAAGACGGATCATTCAGACTTGGTCTGCTCTTTCCTTCATTGCCTCCTTGCTCGCTGTTTCACACCGGATTTCCATAGGTCATTTTGGAGGCACAATGTAAGCAGCATATATTTTGCTGTGTTTGTGAGACTTGGCGCAATTACAGGCTGCTAAGCTCTAGGACGTGTGTTGTAATTTCTCCAGCAGTTGCCTTATTAATTGGACCAATAGGCAAGAACTTCACCCCTGTTAAAGCTCATTCCCACTAAGTTCTTTTTAGGAAGTTTCTGAGCAAAAGTTTGAGAAATGCAACAAATGATGACATCCCCCTGACAGCTCCATCCCCTGCAAATTTTGCTTTTTCATGTAATTCCTCTTTTTGACAGGAATTTAGCAGAAACTCCCCGTTGAGAGACACAAGTAATTTTTGTTTTCAGAGAAGCTGATGAAATACTGCTAGGGTGCAGCTAATATCTTTGTATAAGTTTGGGCTGGGATTTTGATTTTTGTCCTTGTTGGTAGGGATTTATTTTGCTTCACCATAGCAAATGGATGCAAACATTATGTTTGCATGCAAACCATCATGCTCCTGTGATTAAATTACTCTGATTAGCAGGCCTGTGGGCGGCCACCCTCAGCTGACTGTACCTGCAGGCACATTATCGCATTGCTCTGTGGTGSCTGGAGGACCTGAAGGAACGTCCTCTTCTGCGCCTGGGAGGGCTCTGTCCTTAGGGACCCTCCAGTGCTTGGCAAGAGGCACAAGAGAAGCTAATGAAATTTTTCATTTAATAGACATAAATCTGTTGGTGGACTTGACTTTAAATTGCAGTAGTGTCATTTTTCATCAGCTGCAGGTGCCCGGGTAAGCCACGCTGACATCCTTGGGTGCTGTCCGGCACAGCAGTCTTGTATACTTCCCCCGTTACAAGTCTGCAAGCACAGCATTAGGCATGGCCAAAAGCATCCCCCGCAGAGCATGAGCACTGCTGGAAGGGTATCGAGCTGGTGGTCCCGTGGGTCACTCTGGAGGCTGCTCTTCCCGCCATGGTACAGAGCCATGCCGAGGAGAGAAACCTTGTGAGAGCTCTCCATCCCAAGGCGTGAAATATTATATCAACCAAAACAATTTAAAAATGGTGACTTCAGCGGTGACAAAGAGTCTTTCCTTCATTTTCGCACAGCCCCAGGGCTGAGCCCTTTGGGCAATGCAGCCAGAGATTGCTCAAGATGTGTTTTCCACTCCAATAGTTTCAGTTCAAGTATCAGTTCCCTGTGTCGGCAGGAACGGCACGGCTCTGTACCACAGCCCGAGCACGGCTGGCTTGTTTCGTCTGGCAAAATGGAGGCTGAGAGGGGATCTGACTGCTGTCTGTAAATACATCAAGGGGGTAAAGGCTGGGAAGGCAGAAGAGTTATTTAAACTAAGGAACAATGCTGTCACAAGAACAAATGGATATAAAGTGGCCAGGAATAAATTTAAKCATGAAATTAGTTGAAAGTTTCCAGCCATCATGGCAGTGATGGTTTGAAACAATCTCTTAGTAAGACTAGTGGGGGAAAAATGTCTAATTTTTAACTAGCTGAAGCTTGATGAATTTACAAAAATCATCTCATTATATGGTATTACTGTAACAGCAGGAAACTGCCTCAGGACCCCACAAAGCCCCACTTTGGCCTTAATTCTGACCCTTGTGGAAACCAGAAGGAGAGCTGAACTGCTTCGGGTCTTGTCGATACCTGACCACACTGCCTACGTAAAGTGCAGCTTTCTCCCCTATCCTGCTGATTTTGCATCCATCAGGGAACATCGAGAGAAGCAGAAATTGCCCCATTTCCCAGAAGACCTCACGGGCCAGGTTCCCATGCTTCCCACCTCACCTTTCCCCTCTGGGCAGCAGCTGCAGTGCGGTATTTCCCGCTAGCTGGCAAGTGGGCTTTTCCAGATCATAACCCTGTGGATCAGCGGCTTGATATCCTGAGGTTGCCTCTGTCTCATTCCCAGGATCTGGGTTTGGCACAAAATTGCACCCAAAGATAAATGGGAAGGAGGAACAATATGTCCTTAAGTGATAGTGTTTGGACTGTTTGATATAGAATATGATGATACAAAAAATCTGGAAAGACAGGGTAATGTCCGTACCACTGGTAAACATGAGATTATGAAAAGTAGATCTCAATGCTCCAAACTAATTTTATGAGGTTGCAATYTGCAAGAAGTGTGACACTTTTGACTTGGTACCTTCATCAGCAGGGCATGTATTACTAGGTCACCCCCATAGTTTGTAAATCATAATAAAATTACTACCTTCTAGCAGGTGTATTTGTAGTCCAGATTCTTAAGGAACAGGTCTTGGCCATAAGCTGTTTACTTTTAATCTCCTCTCTGGAGAAAAACAAACACTTGCTGATAACGTATGCAGATAGTACAAGGTTAGAGCACTAACAGTAATAAGAACGAGCAGCACAGGGCTACTCTGCACTCTGAATTACTTGGTTAACGGAGCACAAGAAAAATGTTTCTACAGAGTTACAGAAACACGGTCTTTATGGCTGTGCCTCTTGGCATGCTGAACTCAACCTCAGACCACAGGCTAATCTAATAAACAGCCAGCGTGAAACTGGCTTCAGGGCTGAACATCAGCTCCCGCTTGATACTGAGCCTGAAGGGCGAAGGTGGCTGTTCCCGCAGACTCGGAGCCAGTGCTGCCCGCGTTCCCAGCCCAGGCAGGGCTGGCGGTGGGGCACCGCGCTCCCGAAGGAGGCTGGAAAAAATGAAGTGTGATAAAAGGTTTCAAAAAGAGGCTGTAGCAAAATAGTCCTGGCACGTGAACTATTTATCTTGTACTAGAGAAGGCAGAGAGATCAGTGTCTGTTTGGGTGCAGAAGTCTAATGCACAGATGTGTAACAAGGGAAAGACCTGGAGGTTTAAAAAGTGCACAAACTTACTTTAGAAACACAGCGTTCATTTTTAACAGTGAGAATCGTAAGCCATGACAACAGATTATCATATGCAGTTTTCTAAGTAGAAATTTAAGTAGTAGAAATTTAAGATTGAAGATTGGCTTTCTTTGTAATAACCTCTCTAGTTCAAGAACAGGTATTGAACGCAAAGCAAGAGTGAGCTCAGGGAAGACCTGCAGCCTTTGTTCAGGACATACTGGCTGATGACAAGGGTCTCTGCTGGTTGAGTGACCTGGTCTCCAGGACAGGGGTGTCCTCAGCCCTTTTGCTTTCAATCCGTTGCTTTGTTGTACTAGCACTGAGGGCACAGCCAGGAGCAAGCTCACCGTTTGGCTGGGTGCCACAGAGTTTCAGAGGGGAAGGCAGCCCGGACGCCCGGCAGCCGTGCCGAGGACAAGCGAGGGGCCGGTGGTGGCAGCTGGGGAGCAGAGGGACCCCGCGCGGCACTGAGCTGCCAGGCTGGACCACGGCCTAAGCCGTGGCTTTGTAAGTAGCCAGACTATTTTATTGCAGCCTGGTGCGGGTGATGAGTGCAAGAAAGGGGAAACAACTTCCACCTCTGTCCCCGAGGTATTAGCAGGGGCACTAGTGTGTTGGTTTGCATTTGGTTCAGCACAAGGACTCTCAGTGACCTTGAAATAACCTCCGGTACTTCTCTAAATACATTTCTTTTGTGCCTTTGCTCTTATTTCCCAGTTTCTTCTTTAGAGTGTGATGGCACGTAAGGTACATACAGACGTCTCCTCTCATTCTGCCTTTTAAAGGTAGACCGGACAAAGTAGTTAAAAACAGTACAAGGGGACAATCTTGTACCAGAGAAAAGGCTCAGACTGGGGAATTAGAGTATAGCACGTATTAGGTCTTCCCCTTTGCTAATGTTGTTAATCTTAGTCAAGAGATAATTTGGTTTTCACTGAAATTTCATTAGCTGCAAACTTGAAAAGGTATTCTGTAAAAATATAGGAGATCATTAGGCTCAATAACAACTAAAAAAAGAGTTTTGTAATATCTTGGAGGAGCTTTCTTGTAATTTTTTATGAAGCTTTGCCAATATTTACAATCAAACTTATGTTCCAACTTCCCTGGCATGGTTTTACAACTTGGCATCAGTCTTCTCCACAGTAACAGCCTTCTAGTTCACAAATACTGTGACTGGGAGTTGTGAAGGATCACGAGCRGGACACAGGGAGCTATAAATATCAGGAGGTACATGATAGCTCARACAGGAGATACGGGCTGAGTCAGGAAGTGCAGGGTGAGATTATACACTCTGCTATGCAGGATGCAAGAGCAGAGAAGCCTTCGGGTCTGGGAATTCAGATGTTCCACAACACCAGAAGTTACCACCACGAAAATAAGAGTGTTGCACACATGGCAGAGGGCCTGGCCGTCTGTTGTCTGTGCAGCATCAAACAACCTACAGACTGAAAGATGGGACGTCATCATCTGCGCAACCATCTTGTCCCTCCTTTCCCCTCTCCCTCATCTGAAGAAAGATGTGTGTATTTCTGTATCATCTCCTGACTTCTACAATTAGGCGAACGCACAGGGCCCCCCGTGGCAGCTGGCGGCACACAAAGCTCCTCCAGGCAGCTGATGTGCTGCCCACAGAGGCTGAATCCACCCCGGGCAAAAGCATTTGCAATGGCCAGGACATACATCCAGCAAGGCAGCGCACGCGGGGACGTGCGGAGGGCAAAGCAGCCGCAGCCATGGCCGGGCTGGTGGGAAGCTGCAGTAAGGGCTCCTTCCCTTCCCATCACTGGCCGGCCGCTTCCCCGTGCCGGTCACCTGCCCCACCTTCCACTGGTTTCCCATCACTGAGCGCTGGACCGCTCGGCCTTCTGAGCTCTCCTTCAGCAGCTTTCTTCTTGCTGTTGAGGTGCGAGGGTTAAAAAGGAAAACTGGGGAGAAAGGGTAGAGAGCCAAGGCCGGTGCTACAGCCCGGCTGATTGCTTCAGCTAGTGGAAAATGCACACGCGCTTGCAGCTGTGCATGAACGGGAGCCGGTGCCGGCGGAGGTTTTGGCCCCTTTTACTTAACAGTGACACAGACCCATCTCCAGGTTTTTCTGTCGTACTGTAACATCACCCTGCGGGGAAGGGAGCGGGAGCTGCTGAGGGCTGCCAGGCTGGTCGGTACGGGCTGCCTTTGGGCTCCCGCTGGGCAGGCAGCACCGCGATGCAGGTACCAGCCGTGTCCCACGTCATTTAAAATCCAAACATCAGAAAAAAGAATCCCAAAGGCCAAGAGCTGCAAAAGAGGAAAGGACAGCACAGTGTGGAAAATAAAGAGCAGGATTTGCACCATTAATTGAAGCCAGAAAAGCTGTGTGGGGGTGGGAGCTTATGGCAAGACGTGGTAGTCGGGAGCCTCCCGAAGCTGTGCTCACTGTCTAAGAAACAGCCCCTGCTCTGCCCCTGTCGTGGTTTTGGGGAGGCAAAGCATGTCTGCGCTTACTGAAGCAACCACCAGCATCACCACACACGGTGTACCTCCAGCTTGCGTGGGGGCGGACTTATTTTTTATTGTGGGTGTTTTTTAAAGTTATTGCTGAAGCCTTTCTTTGTATTTGTAAATGCAATAGGCTTTTTATTGAGGTTGGGTTATCCCCAGGGTAGGAAGTCGAGACACTAATTTCTTTTCTCTCAGCTGTCATCTGTGAAGTCTGGGGTAAGGTTCCTCCTCCCACCCCTTCCCTGCTTCTTCTTTCCTAGGGATCTGTGCTAAATTTAAAAGCTGAACAGTTTTAAGACTTTTTTTTTCTTCTGACACTTCAAAATTCTGCAAAAAGGTTGAAGTCTAGGGAAAGGGCATGGGGTGACCTTGGCTCCCCTCCCCTGCTCGGCATCACACCGGCTCCCTGGCGCGAGGAAGCGCTGCCGGCATCACGCTGGGCTGTGCGGGCAGCGTGTGCGCATCGCCCTTCCCTGGTCCTGGCTGACCGCACACCGGTCCCAGCTGCCAGCCAAGCCCCGCCAAACCCGCCGCCAAAGCAGACTGCCTGTCCCAGTACAAACCAGCTCCACGGGGACTCCTGCCCTGGGTAAGCTGATGCTGGCATCTGCGCTGCACCCTGTGTCGGAGGAGGCTGGTGCTTTCCTTCACCCAAAAAACACTTGGCTTGCCAATAATCAGGACACTGCTGAAGCCTGGTACACAGCTGAAAAAATGCCTCACCAGTGGAAACTGAGACCTTTTGATAAGAGAAAAGCTTCTTGTAATTGTACCGAGTGAAATCAAGATATTTATCTTATTTCCTACGGAGGAAAGAGGGGATTAGGGTTTTAAAATACCAGAGTTTCCTTCAATTTTAGTAAGGTAATCTCTTTCAATATGTCTGTATATTGGAAAAAGAGATTAGAGCCAAGATAAACCCCTTTTTGTTATTTGGTCTAATACAAGATTCAAGATCAGAACTTCTCTTCTGCATCCGTTTGTTTCTGGTAGGGAAGCCAAGGCACTGAAGGGCACCTTGAGCTTGGAAGCGACTGAAATATCAACTCATTTTTGTCTATTTTTCCTTGTATGACTTGTGCTTTGGGTAATGAAGGAAATTGATGTGTTCTGGTGGGGCAGGATCCCAGTTAAGGCTTTCCTTCTGGTCTGAGAGTTACTTTTGCTGTTTGTTGCCCTGGTTTATATCTCTCCAGGGAACGCCTAACTCCTGATTCAGTAGCTCCCCATTTGTGGTATGACCCACACAATTTGGAGGTTTCTGAGCGCGCCCTTTCTGCAGGAAGAAGTGGGGATTTTGTACCCCATGGGCCATCCAGGGAAGCTGGGCTCAGTCCAGTAACTCCAGGAGCTGCCTGCCCACACCATCCTGCGTCCTGCTCAGTCGTTCTATTTATCACCAGCAAAGCCTACATAGCCAAACCCCTGGCTCAGCCCCGTTACTCTGTGCGAAGCCTCTCTTAATCTGTTCATTGTTTATGAAAAATGGAAAGTAACTTGGTTTACAGAAGTTTGCAGCGATGCAGCTGAGGGTAGCCCCTCCAGCGCTGTCGGAGGACGGTGCTGGAAGGAAGGGTGCCGTTAGGCAAGCAGAAGAGGGGAAGAAGCCACAGGGATGGCTAGTCCTGCTGCAGGTCAACATTTCTTCTTTGTGCAATTATTGTTGGGTTTTACTTCACTGTCTCTCTGATTCAAATGGAAACTTTAAGTAACTTACATTAATTGTTGTCTTTTCCAATTAAACCCCTCTGGTGTTTGACATGCATGACTGTTTCTTATTTCTCTCTGCTTTGCGCAGCCAGTTTGCATAATGAACAGCATGTCCCCAGCATTTTGCAATCGCTGGCCTGGAACAGGAACACGTTTTCCACATGGAGCCCTGGAGAGCTCTGACAGCTCTCCCAAGGGCTTCAGAAACGCCTCCCTCGCTGCAAAGCCTCGGCACCTACTGCCGTTCTCCCATCTGCTTCCCTTCTGTCCAGCATCTGCAGCTTTCCTCAAAGTTTCTTTTCCTCTCTCCTGCAAAATATAGTGCAAGGAAACAGCAAGGGAGTGCATGACAAAAATGGGAAGGTCATCTGTCTGGTGGGACTCAATCAGTAATGATGGGCTAGATTTCCACACATTTACTTTTTCATCCTTCTAGGTCTCCTGACAGTAAAAGCAAGCAGCTCCTGTTTGGCACAAAGTGATTTGAATGGTAATTTTAATTGGTTTGGAGGCCTTGATGAAAAAGCAGGATGTTATCTGTTGGGAAAAGCTCTAATCTGATTTCACTTGAGTCCTTACTGATACGGAGGACTGCCTAATTTAATCCCAGCTCTGCTTCCTGAATCAACGATACGATGCTAGATATTTATTCAGGTTTATACACCTAAAGCAGAAAGCTTCTGCTGAAAAATGAATTCTCTCTCTTGTAATGATATTTAGCTGAGCTTCTCAACAGCAGTGTGTCCTGTGTTGGGAATACAAGACAGGCTGAATAGCTGGTCCTGGGAACAGTGCAAGGAGGTGGACAAAGATGTGTGCAGATTTTCTGCCTTCCAGCTGTAATTAGGAGTCCATTGCCCATTGCCCAGAGAGTAGCACTGCTGGACATAGCACTGTGCTCCCTGCAGCTGGGCTGCTTGACATCTCCTCCTGCCCAGACTTATTGAAAACATATCACTTAAATAATTGAATGTAACTTAAACAATTGCATTTAGGTAAATACATACATCCCTCATAATACATACCAACATACTGAATCTGATTCCAAGTCCTTTGAGACTCTCTCCATTCATTCCAGAGGGCCAAAACAGGGTTTAAAACTAATTTTGGTACCTGAATAAATTCTATTATGGATAGCAATTTACTATCGACCTACTTCCCTTCTGTTTCAACTGCATAGCTCCCAACTGAGACCTTTGCACAGCTGTGCTGAATGTGTTGGGCTGTTTCCCTCCTCTCCAGAGATTAATATGTTTTATCAGTCAAAGTGTTTTTAGACAATGCATATCAGCATTTGCAAAGAGCTCCACATGCCTTAGGGCTAGAAATGCTATATAAATCTAAGCAATTATTGTTATATTCTATTATTCATTGTGGCAGCAGACATCTCTCAAACTCAGGGCTAATTGTTTAAGTGCGTTTTATTTTTAGGTTAACTTTTTTCTTTTTCATTTTTAAATAACTCCCTTTCTGATTGCTGTAGGAAAATTTATTTAAACACGATATGCACCATCTCTTTCTCTGTAAACTTCCACTGTGGAAAAGCTTCCCTGTTGCTGTAGTTAAAACTGCTCCTAAAGCCTTTGGGAGAGAAGAGCCCTGTTATTCGCAAGACATTTTTGGCCAGCTCTTTGATATCTCCAGGAAGATGTCAAGGACTTTCACTACATCTGCTGTGATTTGATTGCCTTTTACCATTTTGCCACTTTTTGGATCCTTAAC